>OZ010591.1:12275109-12520109 GCA_963932145.1 Acanthosepion lycidas
AGTTTGTCTTTGCAGGATTCAGCTGATAATGTATATTCGTTTGTGTGTATGCATGTTTTTTTTTTATTTATTTATGTTTGGTGGTTGTCCGTACATCGACGTTTTGTGTGAGCGTCAATAAAATTACCTAACACAGATTGCAGTAATAGCAATAGACATAGATTATTTAAGTACAGATTTTATAAAAGTTGGTGATGTAAGAAAGTGTGTTTGACGTATCTTTATAGATGGTAAACTATTTAGTAGAATCCCCTCGAAGTATTTCCTGCGTAAAAAATTATTTTTTTTTTTTTAATTAGGCTATCATTTATGAAATCAAGTCCCGCATCTGCGAACATGACAGAAACAGTTGTTGTGACAACACTTTAAACTCGTTCGTAATACACAAGAACAAAACTGGCAATAACTCTGATTTTATAAATGCCATTTATATTTTCTTGTAAACGGCATACTGCAATTAACTGATTCGTCACATTTTTCCTCGCAATTTTATGTATTGTTTTCGTGCCATCTTTCTTTCAAACGCGTTCCCAAGTTTACTTTTCAGATTATCAAATACTCAGGAATATTATTTATTTGTGAGATGAAAATATTTCTTTTTATTTTTGGAAAATATTCCCAACACATCTTTATCCTTACTGTAACTTTCAATGATTTAATGTTTAGCTTTTTTTTTCAGATTAAACGTGAAGTATAAATATTGTCGAATTTGCATTTTATATTCAGTCATGATTTTCACCCAAATAAATTAAAATGCATGACATGCTAGTTAAAGCGCCCCCCCCCCGCAGAAAACAAGAAAAAGATATGTGTAAACATTGTAAACGTTTTAAAGACATCCATTTTTGAAATAGATGAAAATTTGAATTAATCAAATAAATTAATCAGAGAAATCCTAAATTGATAGAAGTTCTATTTGTACAAGTGACTAACTCCATAATCTGTAATGCTGTGTAATGGATATTTTTCGTGGTTGCTGAATACGGCTAAAATGAATTTCCATCCATATTTTCTCTCAAAGATCAAATGACAAGTGAAAATGAAATTCAAAGCTGATATTCATATTGTCTTCAAGGACATGAAAGTGAAACAAAAGAAAAACAATACTTTCTCTTTTTGTAAGTATCATATATGTTGTAGCATACCTACAGACGATAATGAGTATGTTCCCATTCATATAAATACAGTAGTAAATACTGTATGTTGGCCTGCAGTTGAAAATTCGTCTCCAGCTGTACTGGTAAAACCCTCTGCCTCCCGGCAGAGAGGATCCCCAGACGAGGCTATGTCGAAGGGCAGGGTCTCGTCTAGGGAAACAGCTACCTGACCCCGTTTTATACGAGGTCTACGAGGAATTTTTGGCTAAGCCTTCGGGCCCGGATACCCCAAATTAAATCTGGCCTTGTGCCATATCTGACCGCGTGGGGCGGCTGGTAGATATTCTTTAGTTGGAAATTCATTGTGGAATTCACTTGAGTCACTTCTAGCAGTTGACTACTACTTCTACACGCCGCTGGCGAATCTTATATATGTTGTTCTTGTCCTAAGTATTATTGTTCATTACCAACCTTCGTTTGATTATTCTATTCAGTAACCTTCCCTAGGTTACAACAATATATATGACTACTATATAGTAGTTAATGTGCCTTTAAAACATCTAAGTGATATTTATGGCGTGTACTTGATTTTATTTTTTATTTTTCATTTTCTCCATTTGATACATTTACAAAGGCTGTCTCTATAATTTGTTGAGTATGTCGGAGTTAGTTCCTCCTTAATTCCTAAATTGTCACTAAGGGTCATTCTCCCTATACTATAAATACTGGGTGACCTCTAGCCTCGTTCTCTTTCCTTCAGGCCTCGTGTCGCATCCCACCTCGTGTGGAGGTGAGGTAAATCCTCTTTTTCATTTCTTCATTTCAGAGACTACAGTGTAACCTCTCTTAGAAGATTCGCGTCTTCCCATTTGTGGGAGACGCCATGAATATTATACACACACGTACGTACGAACATACACCAAAATACGAACATTCATTAAAGAACAGACACCAATTTTTACACACTTTTGTAAAATTGTTTTGTTTAATATATATATTTGTATATATATATATATATATATATATATATATATATATATATATATATATATATATAATATATATATCGGTCTTGATTGTCTTCTTTATCTTCAGTTGGACTTAATTCAAGTCCGCCATTTTCTTGTAGGTGGACTTCTTCTAGCAGGAAATATAAACGCACATCTTTTCATCTTCGCCTCCGGTCCTCTACAAGTGCGTTTATTTATGTACAGGAAAGCAATTCCCTAAAAACTGTTCACAGCGAAATTGTAACAGATTTTCCCATGAAATTTAATTTTATATTGGAAAAAGGTTACTTCTGTGCATTGGATATGCATTTAATAAGCGAAGGAGATGAAATGAAATGAGAAGTAATTGTGGAATAAACTTTCCCAACTTAATCGATGTTAAAAGAATAAAAAAAAGTTCGTACTTAAATGAAAAGGTTAAAAAATTTGGCCACATTTCAATATTAATCGCGAACGTGAAGCACCTTCACTTAAAACTCACGATCAAAATACTTCACTTATGGTTTCAGCAAAGCGGAATTACTTATGTCCACTTAATGAACTTTGAAGAGGTCAATGACGACGTCAAACGGTTTATTGCAATACTTGGAAACTGAATGTTGCCCATCATAAAATCAAGAGCAAATATGGACAGAATTTTCTCAGTATACATTGTTTAAACAAACAACTGAGTTGGTGTAAAGGCATTGAGGACTGAAACGTTGTTTTAAACAATTAAAAGAAATCGTCTCTATAATAATTAACGAATTTCTAATTATTTTTATTTTATTTTTTTAATTTTCTTCAGGTTTCGACTAATTTATTCACCAACCTTCGTGGAAGGAGAGCTCCAGTGTCTTCAAGACAATCAGTTAATAAACTGGCTCAACATTTGTCAAAAATAAATTATTGGTTGCAATAAAGGCCTATTAATGGAAATATCAAATTTTTAAAACCGATATGGCTGCGATGAACAAAAACGAGAGACATGAAAATAGCAAAAAAATTAATCACTTTTATTTTTTCTCGAAAGACAATCGAATATGAAAAATGTCTGTCAAGTCAGAAAAATGCGCAGACAAAAATGAAACTGAGAGGCAGAAAATAAATACAACACTTAGCTTGTAAAAATAAACTATTAATATGTCTGCTTGTAAATTAACGAAAACCTGAATAAAACTGACACCCTCCTTCCATTTTTTACGTGGCCAGAAATTTACTTATCTTATAAAATAGATCAGTTTTTTTCGGTTTCATGTAACAGTACAAAAGATGAATGTCAAAGTTAAAAGGTCACTTAAAAAGAACACAAAAACACTATAAGAAAATACTACTCAATAAAAAACCATATATATATATATATATATATATATATATATATATATATAGTTTATGAAAAACTAGGTAATCTGTATGGGTAAACCTAAGTAGGATAAAATTCAGAGAGCTCAATGTAAATCCAGAGTAAATATTTTAAATAAAAAAGACCACTTTAAGGTTCCATGTAATAAATTATTTCATCATAGCCCTTTTAAAGGACTGCGGATAATCAGACTTTACTTCCAAAGAAAAAATGAAAAGAAATTTGCACATTTTGACGGGCCGTATTAAGTATATGTAAATTAACAAAGTGAGGAAGTGAGGGGGAGAGAGAAGACATGATTGAGTTAGATGTAATTTAAAATTTCTATTCTTTTATACTTAAAATTGCTTCAAGTCCAGACACTGACACATTTAAACGGTTAACTTAACGGAAGTTATATATTTATTACGAAGGGGTTGAGAAGAAAAAACCCATAGAGAGAAAAAGAGAGAAGGAAGTCATGAGAGAAGTTGTCACTAATTTTCTTTGTAAAAAAAAAGGCTAGAAACAGACGCTGTTATTTTGTTTTACTTTGAAATATATAGATGTGTGTGTGCGTGTGTGTGTGTGTGCATAAATTGTTATCGAAGGTGAAAAAATTGATTAGTGATTAAATAGCCCACTTTTATGTCTATTATCTGCAGAAAATAGGTAATTTTGTTTTGTTTTAGTTAAGTGTGTTTTCGTAAATTTAGACATTTCTTTATAGGATCATTTGTGTTTAAAATTTTTACATCTAAACTCGTCATATATTTCCGTCTTCAGGATCTGTCTCTATTTCTGAGATGAAGTATTGTAATTATTTACACTATTTATATTATTCGGACTGTTGTCCTCATCTTAGTTGCCACATTCACAACGTTTCGGCCGTTGGACCCTCCGCCATTCTTCTTGGAATTTCAAACTGAACACACTATTTCGTCCACTGGCGTAGATTGTTCTAGTTCCACGTGTCATGCCTCTTGTGGATGTCTCAGTTATGTCCATTTAAGTTAACTCTCCAACAAACTTGTATTCGGGGATGAACTAATATCTCGATCCGTATACCGCAAGCCCAGCAGACACCAGACAGTACCTCAGTTTCAACTTCCACCATTCATACAGTGTAAAGAAAGGGATTGTCCAGCAGTCTGAAAAATGTAAATAGTGTAAATAGTCATGTATTTGTATTTTTTTTTGACATCAAAAACAAATATATGACTAATTCAATGCGGACGTGACAAATGTTTATCTTTGTATCGACAAATTTATCTTCACCTGAAATAAAATATTCTTAGAGTGAGTCAATGTAACTTAGTTAATTAAACAGCCAAAAAACAAAAACAAAAAAACCCCCAAAAAACGGACAAAGAGAACAATCAATATATTAGAAAGAAGCAAAAATACAAAAGAGAGAATATTAAGTTTAGTCCAAAATTCACAGGATGTTTAAGTGCGGAAAATACAAAACTACGAATTGGAAATACAAAAATAAATAAACTCCAGAAATTGAAACTTGATCTGGAAATCATTTTACAGATGGCAGAAAATAAGACATCGAAAAACGAAGTCGTATTGAATAGCGAAAGATGCCCCAGAAAAGCTAAGCAAAGAAATAGGGGGGGGGAGATGAACTGCGGTGTAATATCAGAGTCTTATGACAGTGAATCCTGTACAATTTCCTCACGGAAGTGGGCTGGGGAGGGGGGGTTGAGGCGAGCAAGATAATTCTGCAAAGGAATGCTGTGAATACATCATGGATGGAGCGCGCAAGCAACGAAGAAGTTTTAAGGAAATTGCTAATAGAAAAGTCATTTATATTTAGAATGAGATACATACACGCACACATACACACACACACAGTGGAGAGAGAAAGAGAGAGAGATGAACACAGAGAGAGGAGAGAGAAGGGAGAGAGAGAAAGAGATGAAGAGATAGAGAGGAGAGAGAAAGAGAGAGATGATGAGTGTGAGAGAGAAAGAGAGAGAGAGTTGATTTGTTTGGGCACATAAGGAAGAAGTTGGACTTGGAGAACTTGACACCAACATGACATATTGAATGGGAGCAGAAGGCTAAAAAAAGCTACAAAGGACAGGAAGTTGTGGAGAGCCATGATCGCTACGTCCTGAATTGACATGACCCAGAAAGGAAAGATTGCATGGAAAATTTGATACTCACATGACATATTGAAGTCAAGAGGAGTAGAGGGAAAAAGCGGGAAGTCTACGGAAGGGGTCTGTGGAAATGGATGGCAGAACCTGAAGTGGGAGAGAGAGTCAAAAGTCAAACATTGCTAAAAGAGATACAAAGGACAGAAAGTTGTGGAGAGTTATCATCATCCACGTCCTGAATGGACATGACACATAAAAGGGAAAGGTGGCATAGAAAACTTGATACATTATACAAATCTATATAATCTTTTTAATCAAATAGGAAGCGTTGTATGGAACCCACACTTCCTACCCCCACATCTCTTACCCTATGCATTTTCGATAGAATGATTGATTGAAAATATATTTTATTCTTTTAAGATTTTCTCAATTTTGACGATTTATAAATTCAACTTGATTTCATTTTGGTTATACCTTCAATTGATTATCGACACGATATTTTACAGTTTTAGAAATATTCTACAAGTGACTTATAAGTTTCTCAACTCTATAACTTGGTCAACCAGTCAAGCGTAGTCTAACTTTAAGAATCAGAAGCTAAAATTCCGCATGAATGGAAAAGAACCCTAGTCTGTATTGAAACACTCGCCTTTCTGTAGAAAGGGACGTTGTTCTGCATTGAAACAATCGCCTTTCTAAAGAAAGGAACGTTGTTTTGCATTGAAACTCTCGTCTTTCTCTTCTTAATATACAAAAAAAGCAAAAAATAGATGTATTAGATAAATCTAAAGCATGCACTGACTAAATTCACCTTGAGCGTCAATGTGTAAAAAAATAAAAAATAAAATAAAAATAAAAAAGCCTAAAAGTGACAGAGATGTGCTTCTGTTGGTGAAAGCTGAGAATACTATGGGCACAACAGGTTATCAATGAAGCTTTTGTTAAGGAATATAAAGTCGAAATATAAACAAATAGTAACAATAAGAAAGACAGCTGAAATATTTGTTATCCACAATGAGAAAAGAGGGTCTCCAGAATTTAACAGCCAGATAGCATATTAAAGGGGGAGATAATCAGGAGAAACAGTAAGTAAAGGACTCAACGTCTTTTTGTGAATGTAGAACAAGAGCGAAACAAAAAACAGAAAATTATGGAGAACCATGATTGCTGACGTTTTGAAAAATCTTGGCATTTAAAAGAAGCAACGACATTTATTAGGATAGATAAAGTTCTCTGATTGCTGGGATTCCAAATAAATCTTTTGATCATTGGAACTTCTATTGAGCAAATCTATGGTGAGCAAATGGTTCGTTCGTTATGGACGCTCTTAGGTCAGAATCTATCAGTATATCTAGTGGAGTGACACGTGGGCATTCCTCAAATCTCTCAGGTATCCACAGACAATAAGTGAGCGAAGGTAAAGGCTAAGATTCCGCTGATAATTTCCAGAGCAAAAGCAATCTCTATTTTGCTCATCGATGTTAGTCTTCCAACTATCTGTTTGCAAAATATACAATATCTACTTTAAATATCTATTCAAACGTATTAGTTCCATCTTATAGCCTTTTCATATCTATCTATCTATCTATCTATCTATCTATCTATCTATCTATCTATCTATCTATCTATCTATCTCAAAGGTTGGATTGTTTATTTTATAAGTGATTGTTTGGGCAATCTATATTAATGCAATTAATTACTCCCTACCCCTCCCTTTCTCAAGATACAACACTTTTTTTGTTCACTTGACAATTTTCACTAACGATGACGTCATAGATACAGTAGAAGAAATAACGTAATAGGTTAAAACCGCCCCTAAAAAACATGAACATCGCTATCTTTTCAACAGAAAACAAATCAATTAGGTCACACAGAGCGAAGGTGACAGAAAGAAAGAGCATCGTAAACAAAACTTAGAAGTCGTTAAAAAGCACGTGGTGAAGTTTGGGGAGAGGTTGTATTTGCAATTAGAAAGTATAAAAGATGGAAAAGAAAGAAGAGAAGAATAAAAAAGAAAGAGAAAGAAAGAATAAAAATGTGTAAGAAAGGAAAAAGAAAAAATTGATGTTAGAAAAGACACACGCACACACACACATATATATATAAAGAAAGAGAGAGAGAGAGGGGGGAAAGAGAGACAATGAAAAACAGCTTCATTGCTAGCAAACTAGACACATATTTATACAGACTGTTAGGCAGAGAGTGACAGAAAGACAGTTTTATGAGAGAGAGGGAGAGAGAGTGGGGAGAGAGAGAGAGATATATATTCGGGACTAGAAGAAATAGGACAAAAAAACTGTCACAAAATGACAATATGTGTTTCCAGAATTAATAGCTATTTGAAAGCACTCGTTTTTTTTTTACGATTTGTTTTCATATTTTGTAGTCACACGTGTTCTAACTGTATCTATCCAGAGGGTCGTTGGCCCGTTTAGAGATGAGTGGAGCTGCACACATGGATTTAAACTCGTTTAAATACTACGAAAGAGATGAAACCGAATGTTTTCCTACCCAAAATATCAATATAATTTCATAAACAATACAATTGAGCTATTGTCAGAACTCATTTAAATATTCATGGAGAACTACCGGACACTATTCGTAATACTTGTTGACAACACTAATATAATAATAATAATAGCATCATTCTACACGCAAAAAAGGTTAAAAATAATGGAAGCCTTATTAATAAAAACAAACAAACGAACACTTAGTACTATTAACTTTGAACATGGACATAATATCTTGACTGTGTTTTGAAAAATGAAAACATTTTATAAAACATACATACAACAAACTATTTCTTATTTTAACAGTTAAAATTTTAACAGTTAAAATATAATCCTTGAAATGTATAGCCGAAAGCGCTCGGATTATATTTATATAATTTATCATCCAAAAAGAAAAAAAAATTATTAGATCGCATGAGAAATTGTATAAAAAACTAAATAAAAGCATCTTGTCTGTCGTTTTCAATGAAATTTGCATGAAAGAAGGATTGCTGCCACACACACACACATACAAGCACACACACACACACACACACACACACACACACACACACACACACACATATATATATATATATATATATATATATAAACAAACGATAAGTATGTATTAGCAAAACAAAGGGGGTATGCACAGACAGTAGAACAGTAGAATATTGTTCCGTGTTACAAAACAATGAACATGAATGAAGTAAAACATTTCAACCAGTGGCGGATCATTTGTGTGTGGATGTGAAATTGTGTAGAAGGAATCGTAAAGAATGGTAATGGAAAGTGAAGTGGAAGGTGCTGGTGTGCGCGTGCATGTGTGTATGTGTGCGTACCCAGGTGTAGTCCTCAGTTCTCAACGTGGCGATCTACATCTTACTGTCCCTGGGTGAAATAGGTAAAAGAGGATGACAAAGAATATCACTTCCTATTTATATAGGCTTAGGAAGCGTCCCCTGACAACAGTCTTTTTAAGAAAGTAAGTGGGGTAACTCCACAATACTCCTCTCCAGATGCGGAAAATTTTATTCAGCCCATATGTACAGAAAGTGTGCGCATGCTTGATTTTCCCTCGTAGGCTGAAAAGTAAAAGAGTCGTACAATGTGGTTGCAATGTATGTTTAAACATGTCGACGGAAATATACCTGTGTAAAGTGCTGTGTCATCAGGGTGCTGTACAATGTAGCACGCTTTGGAAGATACGTTAGTAGTGTAGAAAGAGAGTTCAGCAGTTGGTATTAAACTTTTGTTTTCCAATGCTTTACGTTGAATTGATTTTGTTTGGAAGGACTCGCTCGTTTGCTGTGTGTGGATGATGTTGGCGCACACAATTTTAATAGAATAAGCGTCGATTTGTAAAGTTGTTGAGCTGATGTTGGTGAAATTGCTGTCGTGGGTCGAATACATGTTTTGTGAGAACTTGAATTATTATTATTGTCGATTTTTCTCGAAAACGCAGCTATCTCTGTGTATTAAATCGTACTTGCAGATATCTTAGTTTTGTCCATATTAATATCTTTGCAGAGTGAAAAAAGGTTAGTGAGTCGCCTTTGAGATTATTTCATACTTTATCTGTTGAGTCTAGGAGAAACAGTGCTGTTTAAAGTTGAAAATGGACTTGACTTTCATGGTGTTTGAGTGGTATTTTTGGAGAAATTAAGCTGTGCTTTGCGTGCCTCAAACTAGTACGACGAAAGTCGTATTTTTCGTTTTGACGATGTTTTTGTTGTTGCGATGTCTGCCGGTTAAGGTAGTCAGGCACCATAGCCTAAGAGAAAGAAAGGGTCAAACAAAAGGCAGAAGAGATGAGATACGTGTTGTTTGTCTGCTGACCGTGCCATCGTAGTAGTAATTGTAATGGCGATTAGGGTATTTTTTAGGGTTACACGTTTTGCAAAGAAAATATATTTGTTGGTTTGGGGAAAATCTTGTCCAGATAGTTATGTCCTGTAGATGTGTTTTAGAGTTTTGAAATTTGCGATTTAGCTCTTTATATGAGGTCTAATCAAAAATTTTGTAACTGCAAGTTATTTTTTTTTTGCAGTTTTTCATGTCTGTGTGCATGGGATCGTAGGTAGAAGCTGGTCAAAGTTTTTCTTCCCTGGCTCTCGGTTTGAAAAAACGTGCCTAAATAATGCATAGTTGAATTTGTTTATATAGTTTTATATGTTTTTGCATCCAGGAGAAAATATCACATCGTTGTCAACAATCTGTTGTGGGTGACATGACTATCTGGATATAAGAAAGAAGAAAATATTTAAACTAGTGAAGATGCTTACGTCGAAGTAAGTCCTAAAGGAAGGTCTTACATGGAAGAAAATGAAGGGAAAGGTTCTGCTGTGTATGAGTGTGTGTGTATGTGTGCGTATGCAAGAGTGGGCCGCTTTTCTCAATGTGGAGACCCACACCTTACCGTTCATCGGTGAAATAGGAAAAAGAGGATGACTGGGAATGTCACTGCTTATTTAGAGACTTAGGAAGGATCCCCTAGCGACGGTTCTTTTTGGAAAGTAAGTGGCGTAACTGAGGCGAGACATGACACTATGTGTTTATCCGAAAATGAAATATAAAGGAAAGTGATTCCGAGAAACATACTTGTAGAAAATAGATACTCGATTAAGTGTGATTATATAATTAAATGTCTATTTCCAAGTTAAATTTTGGTTTAATTTGAAAGATATTAACCTAGAGCTAATCCCCATGAAAAGAAAACTAAATAAAGTTTTAGATATTTTGAAAAACATTATAACATTCACGCGTCACCCATCATCATCCCGAATTACCATGAGAGACAAAAAGGGACCAACATCACAGACAAAACTGAACCGCCATCATAGGCAAAAAGGAAGCACCATCACAGAGAAAAAAATGAACCACCATCACAGAGAAAAAAGAATCATCATTATAGGCAGGAAAGAACCACTATCGCAGACAAAAAAATGAATCGTCACAGACAAAAAAATAAAATAAAAATATCATCCGTAAAAAAAGAAGCACCATCACAGACAAAAAGAACCACCATGAGAGACAAAAACGAAGCACCATCATAGGCAAAAAAGAACAAACCATCGTAGGCAAAAAAATAAACACCCTCATAGGCAAAATTATCTACCACCACAGACAAAATTGAACCACCATTATAGGCAACAAAGAAGCACCATCACAGCCAAAAAATGAACCACCATCATTGCCAGAAAAGATCCACCATCATTGGCAGGAAAGATCCACCATCATTGGCAGAAAAGAACAAACATTATAAGCAAAATAGTAATAAGAAATATAAAAATTTCTTAAAAATCTAATGATTATCCTAGAGATATTTTTCATGGTAAATTAGTAAATTTTAAGAATAATTAATTGGATTTTGTAAAATAATGCTTACTGTTTGCTTAAAACTTAATGGGCAAAGTTTATTTACGCATGGTAGCCGGTGAGCTATCATCACGGTCATACAACAACGACAGTAGTTTTCTACGGTAATCAGTAGCTCATAAATGTGTGCGAAAATTTAACGAAATACGGATCATCAGCGGTACATTAATCAAGGAATTGGTACTTATGTTTAAAAATAAATTATCTTTAACCTTATATAACCAACAGTTTAAGAATATAATTTTTTATACTGTACGCTTTTAGAATTAGTAATTTTATTCTTTATAAGAAAATAAAAAATTACCAAAAACAAAAATGTGAAAAAAATTGATAAAAAGTTATTAAAATGATAATGTTAACTGATTGATTCCACTTTGATTTCATTCACACTTAATTGTCATAAAAATGACAAATCTCCAAGCATCATGCTAACTTAAAAATATATATTGAAAATGCTACTGTCAGGCATATAAAAAAAAAAATAGAAAATAATCAATACTTACTAAATAAGTGGGAAAACATAGACATGAGAAAAATACATCCGTATTGATGAACTGGGAAACACAAAACTTATTGACTGATTAATAACATTAACAATATTAAATTGATCGTATTACTCTTCTGTTTGGGGAGAGTAGTCAGTTGTAGGAAGTAATTCAGAAATATTTCCTTTTTGAACTTCCGTACTAAAAATATTCTAATAGTTATGAAAATAATAAATAACATTATTTGTCAAAATATCTGACGCTAAAATGGCATTCTTCAAACACATCTGCACTGAAAAATTAAAAGTATTTTTTTTTTTTAAATAAAACAAATTAATCGTAGATTTTTTTCACTGTCAAATCTGAAAAATAATTAATGCGTTTTATTAAATTCTGCAAGCACAAATGTTTCACAAAAATTATTTTTTGAATTTTATTGAATTATTTTTTCATGGTTTCAGGATAAATTTTCGAGATATTCACAGTTGATATTTCATTTTATTTTTTCTTTATAAATTTTTTTATAAAACAGTAAAAATTCTGTTGTCAACTCCCAATTTTAAAAGTTTTCACCATGTATCGATATTAATGTGTGTGCGTGTGTGTGGTGGGGGGTAAATGACAATATTCCCACAAAGTTTTCTAATAAAATATTCACTATTCAGTATACAATTTATTCGTTAATGAATAAGTACTGAAAAACTCATTAAAATCTCAGAATTCCCTGACTTTGCTGTCATTTTTTTCAAAGAAGCGGATAGCGTTTTTTGCTTCCATTTCGAAAAAAAGACACATATGTAGTATTCATTTTGGTGATACGAATATATTACCGTCCTAATGAATTGGATAACTCTCCAATATTCCTGTCTTTTGTCCATGTGTTGAGTTTTATTAAATGTCTAAGAATTGCTACTCTTAGTTTATATGGTGCCAAGCACAATTTCTTTTTAACTTTTGACACTTATGTCGAACGACTTTACTACTTACTACAAGTGCAATTATCTTCCGATTTTCAATGAAGAAAGCCAGTCAATGACTTTCATTGAAGCCTCTGGCTAGCTGCCTGTGTGTCTAATAGTCATACCAGACTTTGTCTCGACTACCACCCACACTTAACTGAAGTTTACCCCGCCTTACCTCGTGCCTTTTTACAAAGTGATTTCTTAAAATAACTACAGATGTCATCATGGGTTGCCCTTTTTCATACAATGGCCAAAATCATTCAGAAATGGAACTCACTATAGTTTCGCTAAGCAGATACATTGCGATAAAAAAGATCAAAGACAAAATGCCTATGTTCTTATTAATATTATTCCCCTCTCCCTCCAACCGCAACAAGAGGAGAGAGAGAGAGAGAGAGAGAGAGAGAGAGAGAGATAGGAGAAAGATTTAGAAGTACAAATATAATTATAAATAGACAGATATATATGAAAATTCTTTCACATATATTGATTCTCTCACATAAAAAAACACGCACATACTCAATTTCATATTCCTGCATATACGCTCTTTCACACTCAGGCACACTTAAGCGCACATATAAACACACACACACACACACACACACACACACACAGATACACGCATATAAACACATATATGTGTAAATATACAGTGTGCGATGAGTAAATTGTCGCAATTTTATATTTTAATTTCGCGCATGCGCGTTGTTTGTTTTTGATCTTGTCGACTGTAGTAGGGTCATTTGGGCACCGTCTGTGAGAAAAAGAGCACCATGACGCAATACACTCCGACAGAAATTTGGAAATGACATGCTGTACTACTTGGCATTTGCACCGGAAGTTCCAATACGAACATTTCAGAGTGTTTGGGTGTCAATCTGAGGACAGTGCAGAAGATTTGGAAGGAGTTGGATGAGTTTAATGGTGATTACGAAGGTGCGACAGGTCGGTAAACCCACTCTGATCAAGAAACGAACTCCTGAATTTGTTGCTGAGGGCCTCAGACTCAACACAGAGACCTTCATCAAGTGACTTGTGGAGGTAATGCTACTCCAGATCAAGGGGGTAGCTGCCGAAAGACCCTATATCAGGCAACAGTACTCATGCCACACTAGCAGGAGAACCCAGTCATGGCTGTCAGACAATTTCTGGGACCACATAACCCCTTACATCTGATTACTTAACTCCACAGACTGCAAATCCCTTGATTATTGTGTGAGGCGAGAGAGAAACAAAACTCTTTGTGTCACCAAAAATGAACTGAAAGCAAGGATTATAGCAGCATTCACCAACTTAAACAAGGAGACCGTCCAGAAGAGTTGCAGGAGATTCCGAAGTCGCCTGAAGACCGTGGTTGAAGCCAATGGTGATTTTATTGAAGAAATTTATTTCAAGATATTTTGATAAATATATCTGTTAAAATGAGAGGTCAGTATTATTTGCATTTTTTGCGTAATTGAGATGACAGTTTATTCATCCCACCCTGTATTTCCTATTACTATCAAATAAACACTCCCAGTCACAAATAAGAAATAAATTTACTTTTTCTAAATTTTAAGAGGATGGGTTTCAGTTTCGTATGTAAATTTATTGTAATTTTTGTCCCTGAAATAAGCAAAAACATAAAAAAATGCTTGCATCACATGATAAAGCTTATTACAAAATCTCAAATAATTAGATGTTAAAATAAGCTAAAATAAAATAAAAATAAAATAAAATAAAATTAAAATAAAATAAATTTAAAATAAAATTAAAATAAGCTAAAGTTAATATTTGTAGTAAAGCATATTATTACTTAGCTTTTCTGTGTTGCGTTAAAATTATACATATCAAAATATTCAAATAATTTCAAAACAGTTGCGAAGTATGAATTAAAACAAATGCTGACTTTTCTATTATTATTATTATTATTATTGCCATACTTACCTTTTCTTTTATTTGGAATGCGCAGGTGGATCAATTTAAAATAGGAAACTAAATCGTCTTCTTAAAATTTAGAAAACTAAAAAATATATATTCGTAGTTTGAACAAATTAATCGATTATAATATTAAAAAAAATATGATTATTTCTTGGAGAGGAGTACGTTTCTGTAGAAATGCCACAAAATTCAACACATCATTTATCTGTCGAGTAATTTTCAAAAAGTAGTTGACGCTTACCTATAAAACCGCAGGTATTAAACCATAGTATTATCTTTAATTAGGATAGGTAACCATAGCTGTTATGAAACATTACTAGCCTGACTAATTTCCTAAAATCAATCCAAATTATCAAACATCAGCACACACACACACACACACACACACACACACACACACACACACACACACATATATATATATATATATATATATATATATATATATATATATATATATATATTATGGTAATTTGCTCATACACGCATGGATTCTCCCAGCTATAAATAGGAGCAGGTACTGCCTTTTGGAGATGGAAGTTTCCAGCAGTCAGCTCTGACAGTCGGACCGAACATTCTTGTTGTAACACTCTCGTTTGCATATGTTTGTATTACTGTTTCTATTAATTTGTTTAACTCAATTCCTCTCTTTGTGTCTTTATTTCTGGCCCTAACAAGGCCACAACAATATATATGATAAAATATAGTTTTAATATATGCTATATGTATGTGCTCAATATCAGGAATAGAGTGTATGTAAATATAAAAGTGAACATTGAAGTCAACACCCAGAGGTGCCAGTCTCATCCTAAACGCAATCGTCAGGCCATAACAATTGCGTTTATCATGAAACAGACTGTCGTCTCTGGGTGTTGTCTTCGATGTATACTTATATATATATATATATATATATATATATATATATATATATATATATATATATATATATATATATAGCCAGCATATTTTCATTCAAGCATGTTTCATTAAATAATATAGACATATTATGTCTATTTTTATAATAATCCTTTCTTTTTCTCTTCCAAGTATCTTCTTGATGTTAAGTTGAAATTCATCAAAGAAGGCGCCTGAGTTCTCGTTAACAGAGGTAATTCGATCTCCTCCGTGGTGAATTGCGAAGACAAGCTTAATGTAACTGTAATAAATTATAAATTTATCCCTTGTAGTCATGGTGATTTTATATACATTATGAAATGGACAAAGTCTGACAATTATTTATAGATATTTTCATAGAAAATATGCGTCCCCCGATAGGAATCGAACCTGTATCCTATATGGAACCATCATATAGCCTGACGTGCCTTAACCGATTGGGCCACCGAGGAGCGTTCGGTTAGCAAGTTCGATTTTACTGTTTTTAAACACAATTTTCCATGATTTTCTCTTATTCATTCATATCTGCTCAATGCGTATCCAAATTTCTTGGACATTCAGGCCGGTAAATGTTGTTTAATACTGTTTATTATAAACAGAGCATTTACTTAAATACTTGTATCTATAGAAAGAACATATAAACATAAAAAATGTCTTAAAATCGGATTTTGTCCATTTCATAATGTTTTTGCGTCATTTGTTTACATTTGGATCCTTATATTTGAAATCAATGTGTCTTCAATCTGACAACTCCAATATAAGGATCCTATCAAAGAAATGATAGTAAGTTAATCCTGTCCTGTTAACGAAGTGCTTTTGTCATTAATCATATTAATATTGCTACTTAATTCTTTGTATAAATTGTTTTTTATGATATAAAATATAAGCTGCTCACTATAGGTACCTCCAAAAATTCGATAAAAATGAACATACAGGATGAAAAGATGCCACAAACTTAAAAGAACAAATTCTTTGTGTTATTTTATTGAAAGGAAAGGTCAATTGATTTTTTTATGTATAAATTATTTTTGAATTTTTTTTTCGCGATTAATGTTTTATTCTTTATAACAAGTCCTCCAAGAATTGAAATCATTAATTTTTTGTTAAAGAAAACCCCAGTTAGAGAAAATTTCCTATGAATCATAAGATAAAAGTGCAATAAAATTATGACATTTAATTAGATAAGCATTAAATTGCTTTTACGAATAAGATATATTATGGCTACTATTGTCTCATAGAAAATAATTCGATGAATAATGAATTTTTACAAGAATTGATTGATTTTTTAAAAAAAAGATTAATTAGAATAATTTATAAAATTTTAAATCTTTTAAAATTCTGTATTAATTTGTATCGGTCAAGTGATATTGTTATTAAATAAAAACTATATTTATTAATCATAAATGAAAAAGCTTACTACAATTCATCGACCCCCAGTATTTAAAAAAGAATTTTGAATTTTTTGTGCACGTATAAACATGTCAAATGTAAAAACAGACGTCCATACACGGCATTATCTAATAAGAGTGTTAACAATAGTAAATATAGGATTTATTTGTAACTTTGTAAAATTTCCTCAACAAGCGTCTTCGTAGACTATAGTCAAAAGTACCTATAATTCAATAAAATACTGGGACTCTTAAAATATTTCAAATTTTCAAGGGTAATTAAAAACTTATAAAAAACCTTGTAAAAGTGACCTAGAATCAAAAAAAAAAAAAAAAAAAAATAAAAAAAAAAATAAAAAACCAAAAGACCATTAATCTTGCCTAAATTCGCTTCTGCTCACCTAAGATTTATTCAGGTCTTCTCAATGTCCATAGACAATCTGACTGACTCTAGTATACTTGACCTTCACTTTATAAAACCAGTAAGTGACAAAAATAGTTGGGGTGGTGGAGGGTAGAGAGAGAGAGAGAGAGAGAGAGAGAGTATATGGATGCCCATTTATTTTTGTGTGTGGGTCGTTGGCTGAAATTTGCTGGCGGGTAAATAAAGCTTACTCCACGAAAGACGCAGGGTAATAAGAAATAAACCACATCTTTTTTTTTTGTTTCTAACGCAAAAACATATACAATACTTGTAGTCTTCTTTTACATACATATATATATATATATATATATATATATATATATATATATATATAAATATATAATTTTATCATAAGATATTACGACAAACATGTTGAAATCGCTGCACAATATCTTTCGTGTTTCGGCAACTTATTGCCTCTTCAGGTGATGATAAGTAATTGGTGATTAAATGATTTTTAAGAAAATTATCAAGAACCAGTTATTTATCATCGCTTGAAGAGGCAATAAGTTGCCGAAACACGAAAGATATTGTGCAGCGATTTCAACATGTTTTGCTGTAATATCTTAGGATAATAATAATAATAATAATAATAATAATAATAATAATAATATCTTGCTTTTCTTTGTATTGAGCACATTTTAAAAAGTAAATTTTACGAACAGCGGAATTTTATTTCTTCTGTTCTTTTTACATTGCCAATTTTAATCTTATTACAATCTATACATGCATTTTCAAAATTGTCGGCCATCTTGTGATTATTTCTACTTTTATGCAGGCTTATTGATCTGTATATGCAATCCTACTGACTCTACACCAGATACATTATCTGTACTTTTAATCTGGAGGAAAATGAAACACATTTTCAGGAATTTACCATTTTATTTTCCGTCAGTGTATTTTAAAAATTATTTTACTTTCAAAATAATATCTTTATCTTTGTTGTTAATATCTTTGTTGTGTCCTCTCTCCCACAGACATCTTCAGTAAGTCACATCGGAAAGTCGTAATTAAGGGCGAGACACTGAAATCAGGCATGACTGATCATGTACGAAGGGAAAAGTGTGGTTACTAATCTCTGTGGAATGAAGTAAAAATACTAAACAGAGAAAAAGCTTGTCTGAAGGAATGAATTATGAGTGCCTGATCAGTAGACCTAGAATAGAAATAAATATTATATGGGAACCATTTATAAATAAAGAGAAATGATAGCAAGAAGAACATTAAATTTAAACTTTCAAGTTTTAGGTTCAGATTTGTCCTACGATTGTCTAATGGATTAAATTCATGAATTTAGTGACAGTCATTTTGAGCTAAATCCCTGGAAACAGGACGAGTAATAACTGATTGATATTACACAAGAACAAAACGAGATATCTGTAGAGATGAACAGCGAAACGAGAACAATCTATATCGATTAGGGTTAAATAAAGCGTTCAATTCGGAATTGCTTGCAGGTTACCACGATCGAGAAATATTTGAAAACTGCGCATCTACCCAGGAGTTTTTTTTTTATCAATGTGAAGAAAATATAAACACTGTACGCGTTTATCACTTAAAATCAGACTACATATATTTATTAACTCTCTCTATCGAAGTTTTGACTAATGACCCGATAAGGGAATTTACTAAACTGAAAGCAAAAGGAAAGCAACAAAGGACTGGATGAGACAATTAGTGAAACAGCACGAAAACAGAAAGAAAAAATATTCACTCGTGAAAGAAGGTTGTAAATACAAACGAGATTTGTATTTATTAGATTATGTAGAAAACCAAAACCGAACCCAAAAACCAATTGTTGCAGCCAAAAAAAAAAAAAAAAAAAGAAAAAGAAAAAAAAGAGAGAAAGAAAGAAAGAAAGCCAAGGATAAATCTCTTCAACAGATGAAACAACGCTGGCAAACCCCTGCATGGCCACTATCCAGAACGAGGCTAATAAAGTGGATGTTAAAGTTAACACCCATCGATGGTTACGAGCATCTGGATTAAAGACTGAAAGGGAAAGCTTTCTTCTTGCAGCGCAAGACCTGAATCTTTTCACTAAGAACATCCAGGCAAATATCATACATACCAGTTTGGATCCAAAATGCAGGTTTTGCGACAAATATCAGGAAACCAAAGAGCATCGAATCGCAGGATGTTCTGGACTTGTGCTAAATGAATATAAAAATCTTCTCAACAGAGTCGGGTAATATTTACACTGGACAATGTGCAAACACTTTGGAAAAGATGTTAATAAACACTGGTATGAAGTTACAGTAAAAGAAGACATCACAATTCTATCACAATTTACTGACAGGAAGATTGAATCAAACAGGCCGGACATAATTGTCAAAAACTGAAAAGAAAAAAACTTGCCTACTAATTGATATGGCTTGCCCAGCGGACACTAATATAGCAATCAAGGAATTTGAAAAACTATTGAAGTCTGAAAACCTGGAAACCGAAACAGAAAAAATGTGGAAATTGAAAACAGGAATAGTATCTGTTGTAGTAGGTGCGCTTGGAATGATAAAAATGGAACACAACAACACATTGAAAAAAATCCCTGGAAATCTGAGCTTAAGAGAAATACAAAAAATGTCTTGATGACTACAGCCCACACACTAAGAAGAACTTTCTCCATGTAACGCAGGTGATGTTATGGGAGGTAGAAAAACAAATCATGAAGTGTAGTCATAACAACACACAACTACCTGCCTTAGGTCTTCCTGCAAACTTGGTAGGTAGTGTGACTATAGCAGAAATCGAAATATAATAATAATAATAATAATAATAATAGTAATAGTAATAATAATAATAGTAATAATAGTGTTGCAATACAGCTTTAATGTCCTGAACTGGACCATAGCTGAAATTAAGCGAATGGACGCCAAAACGAGAAAGCTTCTCACTTGCTATCGCATGCATCATCCCAAAGCTGATGTTGATCGTCTGTATGTGCCCAGATCCGAAGGAGGCAGAGGATTAGTTCAACTAGAACTGTCCTACAAAACTACAACAATTGGCCTCCAAAGATACTTGGAAACTACAGAAGACTGGATGATGGTATGCGTCAAGGAACATGAAAGTAGTAAGCGTCTTTACTCCGTAATGAAAGAAGCCAACAAATTCAAAATGGAGTTTCAAATGGGCGTAGAGATGCAACTACAGCACAATACACCGTCTGAAACTGCAAAATACTTAAAAAAGACTGCAAAGACGAATGCAACCGACCGGATACAGAAGCGATGGCAAGATAAACCGCTTCATGGCCAATACTCTGCCCCTACCAAACAAGCTGACGTAGACAAAACCCGAACCCATCAGTGGCTACGCAGTGCAGGGTTGAAAGCGGAAACTGGAGGTTTTATCCTTGCTGCGCAGGACGAATGCTTGCTAACTAGGAATTATCAAGCACATATACTAAAATATTGTGTCAGCCCAAAATGCAGATTCTGTGATAAATATCCAGAAACGATTGATCATCTTGTATCAGGTTGCACGATGTTAGCACCCACTGAATATAAAACACGACATGACAGAGTGGGCCAATATCTGCACTGGAAAATCTGCAACTTCTACGGGAAGGAAACTGAAAGAAACTGGTATGAACACCACCGAGATCCGGTTACGGAGATAGGACCTGTTACAACTCTATGGGACTACACAATAGTTGGCTCTCTGTGATGCGCCAGGAAATTTTTCTCCCTTGAATCGATACTTCAAATATACAAAACGACCATTCGCCCTTGCATGGAGTATTGCTGCCATATATGGTCTGGTGCACCTTCTGTTTACCTCGGAGTTCTTGACAAGATCCAGAGACGGATATGTAATGTGATTGGCCCTGATCTGGCGTCTCGCCTGTAGCCACTATGTCACAGACGCGCCGTCGCCTCTCTCTGTCTCTTCTACAAATACTTTCATGGAAATAGCTCCGATGAGCTGCTTTCCCTGGTCCCCAGTCTCCATGAATACAAGCGCCTTACGATGCTGGCATCCCGCTCTCACCCTTACACTGTAGAAACTTTAAAATGTAGCCGTCTCTTCTACTCCAATAGCTTCATACCTCGCACCTCTCGCCTGTGGAACGCCCTTCCCAATTACTGTTTCCCTGATAGCTATAATCTCCAACTATTCAAATGTAATGTCAATCGACATCTCCAGTTACCTTGATCTACACACTATCCTTCCCTTCATCCTTTCTTCTATCACTCCTATCTGCTCTTGCTACAAATCTTCTGCAACCCCCCTGCATCCTAGTGACTTCATGCCTTGCTCGGGGCGCTAAGCTTAAAAAACAAAACAAAACAAAACAAAAAAACACTGACAGAACAATCAAAGCCAACCGCCCAGATATTGTTATTAAAGACTACAAACAAAAACGGTGCTTCCTCATTGATATGGCAGTCCCTGCTGACTGCAATGTATCTTTGAAGATATTCAAAAAGCTGTCAAAATACAAGGACCTTGAAATAGAAATCTCAAAAATGTGGCATATGGGAACATCAACAATCCATGTTGTAGTTGGAGCCCTTGGACTGGTTGGAAAACATTTCAGTAGACTAATTGAAAGGATTCCTGGAAGTCCATGCCTCAAGGAGATACAAAAAATTGTTCTGATAAGTACAGCCCACACTTTACGAAGGGCTTTATCTATGTAATCTTTTTTTTTTTTTTTTTTTTTTTTTGTCAGTGGAAAGTGTCATGCTGCCATTTCTAACTTTAGGTCCCTGGGCGGGACCCGGAAAGAAATGTGTAAACGCCAGAAATCAAAGAAAATAATAGTAATAATAATAATAATTTTATTGTAATTTTACTTGTTTCTCCCTTAGTGCATTAGTTAGCACGTCCGTTACGTCTTGCAAGTACATTAGAAATAATGGACTATTCCGTTTTGATTGCGTGGAAAAACTGAACAGACATATCAGAAATGCTACTTGGTTTCAGTGAGAAAATAAAAGAAAGAAATTGAAGATAGATGAGGCGATGACACTCTTATGTGTTTAACGCTTGTTTCAGTGAAATGGAAAATTTGTCAATTTCAAATCTTTTCATTTCTGCCTTTTTACTTCTTTCCTGCATTCATACTTATGATTGTTATTGCAAACTTTTGCTAAAGTTGTTAAGGTCAAATATTTAACGATGCGATAGGGGAATTTATACGGATATTTTATTGTTGTAGAACTCGCCATGAGCTTTTTCAATCAATTAAGGGAAATTTAAATACGAAAACCGTGACATTTTCACGGGTATTTCTAGTAATAATAATAATAAAATAAATTTAGAATTGAGTTAGAATTTATCTGTTTAAATAGAATTCAAATAATTTTAAGTTTTTTTGATGCGATTAACAATTTTTTTATTGTCATGCTTCAGATGTTGGCTAGAGTTTTGTTTAGTGACAGGATTTACTTAACTCACGGAAAACAGGAATTTATAATGTTAGAATTTAATATTTCAACCATGTACCTGTGTGTGTATGTAAAGCCATTCTTAGTAAGTTTACTTCCACACATTTTAATTAGCATAAATAAATCAGTGTTATTGGTGAAAATTTATTTATTCCTCTATTGGATCATGTTAGGTAAGTCATGGCAATTATGTGTGAAAAATAATATCGCCCAGATGTCCAGCAAATCTGAAAGAAAAAGAAAAAAATCAATAGACGCTTAAACTTAATTCGCATTTAAAATAGGTCCAAGGTATTGGAACACCTTTTATATATATATATATATATATATATATATATATATATATATATATAGAGAGAGAGAGAGAGAGGGAGAGAGTGTGTGTGTGTGTGTGTGTGTGTGTGTGTGTGTGTGTGTGTGTGTGCGCGTGTGAATGTATATCATTTTCAAATAAACCCAATGGTTTATGTTGAATTATATTTTATCACGGTTTACAATTTAACGGTACCTAAAGTTTGAAATCTTCTATTTTATGATCGTGTATTGTATTGATTTCGCTGGTCTTTTTTTTTCGGATCTTAGAAATAATATCGCCCAAATGTCCGACAAGGCTTCGATGGCGCACCTCCAATCGATGGTCAAAATTTTTGATGACGTCTCTGCATAGTTGCTCTTCGATCTCATCAGTATGCCTTATTGTCTCATCCTTCAGCTGCTGATTTGTTGTTGGCTTGTTGGCATAGATCTTACTTTTGAGGTGACCCTCAAAGGAAGAAATCTAAAGGTGTCAAGTCGCACGATTGTTGTGGCCAATTGACTTCGCTGGTTCAAAAGATGATGCGGCCTGTGAACTTCTCATTCAAATTCTGTTTAAACGCTCATTTTCTTAATAGGTTTTGATAACTTTAACAACTTGTTTGATTGTTAATCTTTCAATGGTTGAAAATGCCAAAGACTTAAGTTGTTAAATCTGAAAGAAAAAGAAAGAAAACATTAGACGCTTAAACTTAATTCACATTTAAAATCGGTCCAACTTATTGGAATACCATTATAACAGCTTTATTTCAACTTTATTTTATCTAAAATTATCACCATTTGTTTATAGCAACCTGATATCACCATTTCTTTTAGAAAATACATTTAATATGAGAACTAAACATCGATGCACATACTCATTAGATTTTTGTGAATTCTGATTTTTGTTCTCTTTTGATAACAACACTGAAGCTAAATTTCAACAGACTGATATAATTTCACAAACAGGATAGGGAAATTCTACGACCTCAGGTGGGTGGATGATTTTCAATTGTTCGCAAGCTCATCAGATAAAGTAATTAGAAGATTAATTGCAAATGACTTGAATACGACTCCTGTAAGCAGGTAGAAATGAAGGGACAATTGCGAAAACAGCATGTTAAGAGAATAAGAAACATGATTAAGAAAACAGACGTTTAATAAATAAATATAGGCTGTATGAATATTCAGTTTGAGAGGTAGACAGGAACCTTCCTTGGCTGGATTAGAGAGGGACTTAAACAGGGCTAAGAAGTTAGTGACAATGCACACATCTCTACAACCCAGAGTTGAGAGAAAGAGACTATAAGTAAAAATGGGGAAAGGGTTTCATCAGTATCGGTGACTGTGTTCGAAATACGTAAAATATAGCAGTGAAAAACAATCTCCGTAGTATCTAAGAAGCAGATAGAAACTCTCGCTAGTGAGCAAACGCGTCTTTCAGGAGCGCTCTACATAACTACACAGAGGACACCTGAAAAAAGAAACAGAATTTATTATCATTACAGGATATATTACCAGGAACAATTCGATAAAAACAGGCAAAACCCGGAAAAACAGCAAACGGTTCTTTTATCGAGAAAAAAAAAGGTTAAATATAAAACATATTGTGAATAACAATGACTGGAAAAGAAATATAAAGATAAACAGGAAAGGGCAACCCAAATAATATGCTGGGAATTGTGCAAGCGACTTGGGTTCGACGATTTAAACAAAAATCGAATTAGCACAAAGCAGAACCGAGGCTAGTAAAGAGAAAGTACAAGATACTCTGGGACTTTGGCAATTGACTGACTGTGATGAAAATAAAAATATTGTCTCTAATCATCGTAAACAATGAACGGATCATTAACGTGGCCGTGCAAGCAGGCTACACGGTTTGAAAACGAAAGAAAGTAAAAATGCCAGGACTCCGCCCGAAATCTGAGAAAACCGCTAGACGTGGGGATGAACATAATAGTAGGCACACTTAGACATTGTGATTTTCCCAGCGTAGCTTAGATGTGGCACAAGGCCGAAAGTATGGGGCACTCAATGAGAATCGAACTCACTACTCAGTCGTAATTGTTCCAGCGAGACAAGCTTGCTAACCATTACGCCACCTCGAGGTTTACTAGGCACACTTAGACATATGCCAGAAAACATTAGGATCGATAGTCGATGAACTAGAAATACGGTACTGGTGTCATATCGAGAAAGTTTCTGCAAATTCAAGGAGACTCTTGCAATAATTACCAGACACCTTGTGCGAACAGGCAAATAAACAATCGTATGGGTAATGACTATCGCTACATGGCAAATTTGCATTGCAAATTTTCAGATGATCTCCATTCCTTAGTTCCAGCAGTTCTGATCCTTACTCCTAGGAGACTCCATGCGACTTCCACAAAGCCGAATCATCCTCATTTCCTGCGTGTTTCAAATGCAAGAAGAATGTTCCACTCAGACAACTTTTTCTTAAGAACTGCCAATTTGTGGAACAGATTCCACATTGAAGAACATTTCTATATTGATCTCTTCACGTCAAGGCTCAATTTCACTTTTCCACCTTTTTCTCATAATCATAATCACATCCTACCAGATTCTCTTCCATTCATATCACACAGCTCTTATTACATTACCATTCCGTTTTCTATAATTCTCGACCTTCAGTAGTTCTTGAGCCTTGAATTAAGTGAAATTTTAGTATATAATAATAATAATAATAATAATAATAATAATAATAATAATAATAATAATAATAAAAACATTACAGTTGAAATGGCGAGATGAAACCGTAAGTTCTATGCTAACAGTTTCTTCTCTCGCACTTCTCACCTGTGGAACGCCCTTCCGGATTCTTGCTTCCCAGTCAACTTTGATCTTCAAAAATTTAAATACAATGCTAATCGTTAACTTGTCTTCTTAATTCCTGTTCTTTTATTGCTCTTTCTTCATAATAGTGTTTTTTATCATATTCTCTAACGTTCGGTAACCACTTGCATCTTAGTGGCTTTATTGCCTTGCATGGGGTGAAATGGTTAAAACAAAAAAGAAAACGATACCTTAATATTGCTGTTTTCCGTAACCTAAAGTTTTATGTGGACTATAATATATATATATATATATATATATATATATATATATATATGTATTTTTTATTTATTAATGCGACAGATTTTTATTACTTAAACGTTATTTTTAGTGGATACTCGTATTTGAGTAGACGCTCCGTTTATTTATTAAACAGTATATTTATTCATTTTATTTTCGTCTACCGGCCTGAATATTCGAGAAATATTATCAGAGAAAAGTATGCTCTTTCCGGTAGGATTCGAACTCGCGTTCCTCAAGGGGAAACTATCAAAGATCTTACGTGCTTTGATCTTCCGGTTTTATAGTCATTGCACTTCCGTGGAAAATTAAGAGGTAATATTTAAGGAGCGTCCTTAATACAACTACCAGAATAAAAAAACTGTTTCTTGTTGGTTTTTGTCAAGAGGAATTAAAAAAAGAAAAGAAAACAAGTGTCTCTTGAGGATTCGCCTCTGGGCAAGAGATTCCTCGATTTTATTTTATTTTCCATGCCCCGCCCTTGGCAATCTGAAAAACTAACTGAAAATCAATAAGTCAGACTATTTTTGTTGTTAGGTTCAATGAGTAAACTTTCTTTCTTGAGACACATTTAATTTATAACTATTGTTGAATCACATATGAATGTTTTTTTTTAGCGTATACCAATGCTAGGATTCATTAAACAAATACGCCAAAATTTTCATTCATTATCATGAATAGAACGTTGGCTTTGTCCTATATATATATATATATATATATACACACACACACATACATACATATATATATGTATCGTTGAAAAAAGACTGATAAGGTACTTTTGTTTAGTTTTTATTATGTTTTTCATGTTTGCATATAGTGTTTACTTGTCTTGACTTCATGAATGTAAATATTATCCAGAATGTTGATACCAAACGCTTTCGGCTAAACTATTAGCTTTTTTAAGGATTTTTTTTGTTTTACTACAAATAAATGGCGTATAAAACTAATTGTAGTGTTGGTTTCCCTCTTCACTGCCGGGTCATGGAATTTAATAATTGTCTATTTATTAAGATTATTTAATCAGAATCAACAAACCTTAGGAATTTTTTTTTTTACGTCCATTAAGTTCAGAAAAGGAAAACAATTAACAGAAGGAATAACATCAACATTTTGAATGAAGACATGTTTTGCTACAACTAGTGATAATTCATTCAGCTTGCCCCACGATCCCATGTTCCACGTTGCTATAATACAGTACATCTCTAAAGTGAAGATCCGGGATGTTCAGTATTGAGGGTAATGTTCGGATTTGAGAAAAAAAAAAAGAAGCTGCAGTGACAAGCTTAAATTTTATTAAGTTTTAGAGTTTAAGATACAAAACGATTCTTTTTTATTTAAAGTTTAGATTGAATACATAAATGGACAAAAAATAATTGACAAGCAATAGTAATGAAAAAATTTGTGCTAAACAAATATTGTAATTTTTGACAAACTAAGATACTTTATAAAATGTTTAGAAATTAAGGAAAGTTATAAATTTATCATTCAAAAATCTGTTAAAAAGTTAAAAATAAGGATATACAGTACAACTCCTCTAAAGCGAACATCCAAGATGTTTGGTATTTGAGGTTATTGTTCTAATATTTATTGTACAAATATACAAAGACACCACATGGACAAAACTGGAATAATTGGGGGGGGGGATGGTCTTCATCTTTTTTTATCGCTAACATAGCTAGCTTCACTTACTGACACAAAAGTCCGAACATTATTTCTTTCATTAAAACATTTCATCCTCACAACATTGCCATGCACATGACCCACAACGACACATTCATAGAAATCCTACCTAATCCTCATATGTAAAATTTTTGTGGAGGGCTTGGCTGATAAAAATCTAAGAATATATCCCCAATGTTCATGATATACAAAGTATCTACTAAATAAAACTAGTATTAGTAATAGCCGCCCCACAGTCTAATCATAGCAGAGATAACAGTTAACTGGAGTTAAAAATACTGCGTGATTTCCATGCATTCGTTCTATGATCACTCAGACTAGCACTCACATATTTAGACACAATAACAATTACGAAATTTCATACTCGAAAACGAATGGCATCCCACAGTTTAATCAGAGAACTGCAATCTCTTTCTCCTAAATGGGGGAGGGGGAAGAGGAATAAAGAAAAAGAAAAATTGAGGGGCAAAAAATAAAGGAGGCGATGACCATCCATAACTTGGCTTCGTTAAATTTGATCAAATTGAACAAAAAGACAAACGATTTACACTAGCCTAACATTAAATGACAAATGCTTAATACAGACGACCAATATCTTTATTCGTATATCACCTCCAAATGCCATTCTAAGTTAGCCCCTCTTAAACAAATCAAACGCGAAACATTCAACCACATTTCACCGAATTTTAATGAAGAGAGTTGCCTTTTTCCCGCTCTAATTTTGACTTTAAGCTCATACTTAAAAAAAACAAAATCAGTTGAAAAGAGGAAAACTTCTCACTTCCATAAAATTCCTTCTGTCGCGTCGTTCAAATCACGACTCACACAATGCCAAGTAAACACAAGAACACATAGTGTTCATTCCCCTTCAGCTGCGGCAGAACGTTGCTACATACGGACTTGGCCTCGAAGACAAAGAACTTTCCGACCAGGATGCGAACCATGTAACCTTCACTCAGTTCGTACAACAGCCGTACGACGCTACAGTGGAAGATGTGCACCAAGGACTCAAACGTCCGACCGCAACGCACGCACTTTGACGTAACTGCCAGCCCCGCTGCACAGAACTTTTTGCCGATCCAGAGCGCATTCCTCAACACCAGCCAGGTGACAGATGCCTCGTCGTTATTGAGACACGGCTACCCGGATGCCCAAGGCCACAGAGAGCTAAACTCCTCATTCGTCAAACCGAGCATACCCCGCGCTAACACACGATATAATAATATCAGGGACAACAGTAGGGTGTTGGAGAGGCCTGCCTTAACCCGTGTGAAGTCTTTCAGAGCGAGTCGACACTCGCGATAGAAGGAGCACTTGGGTCTCCTCCTCGCCATCATGGACACTTCTTAAAGCCGGAAATGCTTTCTTAGCGTCTTCCTTCTAGAAGAGCCTCAGTTGCACTCATCTTGATGACACATTCGATTCAGGAACTTGGGCCTTTGTTGACGAATTTCGGGCATTTCAAGGCCTCTCTCAGACGGTAAATAAGGATGGGATAAATGGGTGAAGCATAAACTTCCGCTCTGCCCTTTAAGAAAAGCCTCCTTCGAGACCACAGACGAACTGTAGCCTCGACTTCTTCTTGGAACTCCAACCAATTCTTCTCCAACTGGAGGTCGGGGGCTAAATCAGACGCCGAGTATCTTGAGTGGCCCGTCCGTCGAAGTGAAAGGTGTCGGAAGAGAAACTCCCTTCCACGAACCCAACCGCAAGCCTACATACTTGTCACAGTTGATATTGTCTCCAGTCACCTCCTCATACCTGCTGATTTCCTTGCCAGCCTCGGAGTTGCTTTTCACGAAAGCGGTGACGTCATTAGCATAGGTGGAATATCTGGCCGGGGTGTTCACACTAGGGTGGGTAATTCCATGTAGGACCGGATTCACTTTTAACTTGCGAAGGAAGGGCTCCAACGCAAGAATGTACAGCATCGACGAAATGGGCAACCTTGACGAATTGACCTGAACAACATGAAAGGTTTCGACCTTACACCATTCACTTCCACAATCGCACTGGGGGACCGATACAAGAGACGAATCCAGGATCAAAAGTACGGTCCGAAGCCGGTCGACTCAAGTACAGCCCCGAGAAATTGATGGACAACCCTATCAAATGCCTTGGACTTGTCGAAATTTGTTCAGCGCAGCGTCACTGTCGATTTGTTCTACGATCAAGTGTAGGAGATGAAGGTTATCCTGAATAGTCCGACCCTTCACAGCGCAAATCTAATCAGGCCAAATCAGAATAGGTAGGACAACCTGCAAATGGTTGGCTAAGATCTTGGCCAAAATCTTTAACTCTGTATTCAAAATAGTTAAGGGCCGAAAATTATTAGTCTCATCCCTCCGTATTTATTCTTGATCACACTTCTTGTGAAGTGTTCGGGAATATACCTGTTCTTCATCCATTGGTTAAAGACCAGTGCCAGCAGAGGGACAAACACGTGTGACTGACTCAAGTACACTTCATAGGGAATTCCATCGATACCCGGAGTTTTGTCTCGACCGACATGCTTCAACGCATCCCAGATTTCCTCTTCTGTTATCAGACCCTTGCACTCAGCCGCTTCAGTCGCCTCGGTGAGGCGAGGTAAGTCAGCCAAATAGCTGTCGTACTGAGTCAACTCGGACTGTGTTCCCTGGTAAAAAGATCCTGAAAGTGAGATCGGAAAGCCTCGCATATGCCATTGTTTGTAGTCACGGTACGCCCATCCGACAATGTCACGTTAGCGATATATCGAACTGCGATACTCCGAACTTCTTCAGCTCCCAATTCAGCGGCCATATTTATTGCCTCCGAAGAGATACTTTTTAATCTATCCCTAACTACCAGAGCTTGATCATTCTTGATAAGCAGGAAGACCAACTCTGCTGTAGCTCCAGCTATTTCCTTACTATCTCCAGCATTCTTGTGCCGTTTGCTCTGCTAATCTATCTCGGTTGAGTCGCTTATTATAAGCAGCAGCAAACGGCCTAATGGTAGCCTTAAGGTGAATTCACCACTTATTCCCAACCACAGAGCCCGTTAGTTCCCGCATAAAAGCTGGTCCTGAAAATCCTTCTCACCAAAAACGGCGTGTTGAATTTCCAGACTTGCCAGCCATGCTAATCTTAGTTATCTACATTTAGACGAACCCGGACAAGCCTATGGTCCGAATAAACTATGGTATGATGACTTGAACATCCTAAGAGCCCTAAGTCGACTCTTCTAACTAATACTCGGTCAATGTAGCTTGTACGCAACACTAAAGACGAGCTGCCCCTATTAGTCTAAGTCCAAACTACCCACCCACCTGAGGAAATGAATTCCTGAAATTATAGTCAAGATCTAACCTATCGATAAAGTCCTGAAATGGCTTTACATCCGGGTTGTTAGTACCCGATCCAGTCCCCGTGGGATCTATCTCGGAATCGACGAAGTGTCTTCAGAAACGGATCGATCCGTCGAAGAAAGGCAGCCCGCTCCCTCTTGTGACTGTGCGTAAAAAGCCCCAATGAGGCGAAATACCTGATCTTTTATGGTAACGTCCACGACACAAAGCCTGTTCCCAAGATTCGCCCGTACTCAGTATTCTGTGCGGATGATATAGTCTTTTATGATCAAATCACCAGACATTACATCCGCACAGTCCTCTGGCGTGGGCAACAGCATGTCCCACATGAAATAACAAAGACATTTTATAATTTGTTGAGGTTTAAGTAATTCATTGCTTTCATCAATGTGCCTTTAGTGCACCGACAAATTTTGAGCTTGTCGAGCACAAAGACTGAAACTGTTCTTTTTGCAATGCGCTCCTAGGCATCGATGTCTACCAAAAGCCCGCCTCGGTAACCAGATGAGCATATTGTTTAGCTCTCTTGATGAACTCCGCCACATTGACTATGTATTTCGGGGTAGGGGGAACTCCAAACAGAGGGTGATTCTCCTGACACTACACCGCTGACTTCGTCCGCTGCCATGTTAGTGCTTGGGCCATTTTCTTTTTCCATATCTTTTTTTAATTTTCTCTATAATGTGGTGGTGGTGGTGAGAGAATGAGTATCTTTTCTCTTATAGGGCCCATCTTTGGAGGATTTTTCATTTTGTTTTGTCGGTTGGGAGGGAACAGCTTCATTTTTTGCCTGGTGGCGATTTTTTTTTTTTTTAAGCATTTCACCCCAAGCAAGGCGGGAAGCCACTAGGACGCAAGTGGTTACAGAAAATTTAGAGCAAGATCAGATAGGAGTGATAGAAGAAAGGATGAGGAGAAGGACGCAGGGGGTTACAGAAAATTTAGAGCAGGATCAGATAGGAGTGAGAAGAAGGGATGAGGAGAGGGATAGTGGATAGATCAAGGCAACTGGAGATGTCGATTGACATTACATTTGAATAGTTGGAGATTATAGCTCTCAGGGAAACAGGAATAGGGAAGGGAGTTCCACAGGCGAGAGGTGTGAGATATGAAGCTATTGGAGTAGAAGGGACGGCTACATTTAGGAGTTTCAACAGTGAAGGGGTGAGAGTGGGATGCCAGCCTCGTAGGGCGCTTGAACTCATGACGACTGGGAACCAGTGAATGCAGCTCCTGGGAGCAATTCCTATGAAAGTATTTGTAGAACAGACAGAGGGAGGCGACGGCGCGTCTGTGAGAAAGTGACTGTGGACGAGATGCCAGAGCAGGGTCAACTACATTGCATATCCGCCTCTGGAGCCTATCAAGAACCCCGAGGCAAACAGAAGGGGCACTAGACCATATATGGCAGCAATACTCCATGCAAGGGCGAATTCTTAATTTGTAGATCTGGAGGAAAATTTCCTGGCGCGGCTCAGGGAGCCAGCTTTCCTTTCGGTGGACGAAGCGATTGACTCAATGTATTTATTCCATCTCAGGTCAGCAGTCAACGTGAGACCGAGCAGCCGCAGAGAGTTGCTCTCGAGAAGTTGGGCGTCAGACATTCTAATGGAGGGCAGGGAAGGATCTCTGTGGTGATTAATAGAGAGCAGTTTTGTCTTAGAAGCGTTGAAGTTGACCAGCCAATTCATGCCCCAGTTCACAATCGATTGGAGGTCCTTTTCGAGACGCATGGCCAGGTGAGTTTTGTCAGTGACACTAGATTTGTTTTTGAGGCAGGAATAAATTGTGGTGTCATCCGCGTATATGCCAACTTGGGAAGTAATTGCATCAGAGAGGTCATTTATGTAGATAAGGAATAGAGTGGGGCCTATGATGGAGCCTTGAGGAACACCTGCGTTCGTGGGATAGGAACTGGATGAGAAGCCGTTGAGAACGACCTTCAATTCACGGTTAGACAGGAATGATTGTATTAGGTTATACAATCGACCCGTAATGCCATAACCCTGGAGCTTGCGAAGAAGGCCGGCATCCCAAACCCTATCAAATGCTTTGGAGATGTCTAGTGCCACGGCACGAGCTCCACCGTTATTTTGAAGAGCTTGGTAGACAGTTTCAGTGATGGCCGTAAGCACATCAGCTGTAGATCGGGCAAAGCGGAAAGCATATTGCTTGTCTGAGAGCAGGTTATGGGATGTGAGGTGGTTAACCACCTCGGTATTGATTAGGGCTTCGAAGACTTTGCCGAAGAGGGGAAGGAGACTGATAGGACGGTAGTTGGAAGGGTCAGAGGGGTCGCCGGAGTTCTTGAAGACAGGAACAATCGAAGAGGACTTCCAGCAGTCAGGAAAATAAGATTCCTTGAGGCAGTAGTTGTATAGTTTAGAAAGGGCGGGCGCCAGTTCAGGCGCGCATTTCTTCAAGACAATGGCTGGTATCCCGTCTCCACCACTAGCCTTGTTGGGGTCTAAATTGGAGATAACGCCCAATACCAAAGCTGGTGTTATGTTTAACCCACTCAATAGGGCCTCAATCCTAAGAGGGAAGTCGGGTATGGGTACACCGGAAGTGTCGAGCGTCGAGCGTCGAGTTGAATTAAAATTTCCGAGCAAAGCATTCAGCCTTGTCGGTAGAGGAGGTCAGGACTTCGAACTGGTTGAATAAAGGAGGTATAGAGGTTTTGCAATTGTTCAATACGCTCTTGCAGAGACGCCAATACTCTTTGGAGCCAAATTTGCGAGATACAATACGTTCCTTCATCCGAGCCGCAAATAGTGACTTGGCATCGTTCAGGACACGCTTACACTCGTTACGGGCGGGGGCAAAGAGACGTCTATTGCAGTCAGACATGTCGCGACGGAATAGGTGGAAGTAGTGGTTCCTATGGGCGATGGCGGCTGAGCAAGCAGCGGTGAACCAGCGGGAGGAGCGCGACTTGACCCTATATTTCCTTGATGGAATGAAAGCGTTGATTCCAGCTTTAACCCAGGATGAGACTCCAGAAGCACATTCTTGTTCGGGGAGCGTAAAGACTCCATCCCAGGGGACATCGCGGAGGAAATCACGGAACGCGTCCCAGTCAGCTCGTTGATAGTAGAACGAAGTTCTAGTGGTAGGAGGTTCTTTATAGGGGGTGGAGTTGAAGGAGATGTTAACAGATACTACCACATGATCAGAGTTACCAAGAGGGCAGAGTTGCGAGGCGCTGCAGGATTCGGGGATGGAGGTAAAACACAGGTCGAGAAGAGAGGCTTTACCTTCCCGGTTGAAGGCAAAACGAGTGGGGAAGTTAACTATCTGTGTGAGGGAATGGGAGATTGATAAATAGAGCGTTTGAATGCCTGCGTGGTCAGTAGTAGCATTCTTAAGCCACAAGGTGTGATGACGTTAAAGTCACCAAACACAAAAATGTGAGCAAACGGGTGGAGGGAGAGAGCCTTGTCTATGCTTTCAGAAATGCTATCGAGTATCGCACAGTCTTGAGAGGATGGAGAGCGTTAAAGGAAGAAGAGATAGCTTACCGCATTGAGGAGTGAGAGTCGGAGACACGTATGACTGGTCTGGCGATTCGAGAGAGAACTCTCTGGACAGAGGGAGATGTTCCTTGACGTAGACACCAAGACCGTGCATGTGGGTTAGAGAGTCTTTTCTGAGGAGAGGAAGGTAGCCGGGGATCGAGAGATCAGAAGAGGGGATAGACGAGCCAGTATATCCAGGCAGTTTGCAGTGAGGAAAGATTCCATACTGCAGAAGTTTGTCCTAATGCCACGGATGTTGGAGAACGAAATGTTGAGGGGTTTAGGTGATTTTTGAGTGGCTGGTTTAGGGTTAATTTTTCGGTTTTTGTAAGTCATGTGGAATTTTGTTTGTAAGATGAGAAGGCCCGAAGTAAAAGTAAAAGAAACAGACAGTTTCGACCGTGACGCGGGCAGAGAGGAGTTGGCACAACCTGCATCATAATGTGGCCTCAGGGCTGCCCACCGGAGGTGACTGCAGGGACACCTTTCCATGCGCGACATTGGACTACAAACACCCCGGTATTATACAACTGTTGATCAGAGCGGCCGGAAACAGCAACCAGAGAACTGTCAACCGTGTACCCTCAGAATGAAGAGGTGCACAGACTGCACACATCACGGGAGAAACAGTGCTGCACTACAGAGGCCCGAGAGAGAAAGAGTACCGGGAACCCCTTCCTAGACAAGAAACAAGGCGTAAGCCTCTACTCATGTCCAAGAGAAGGGGGAGTAGTGTTGACCGGGCGGTAGGAGAGACTACATATAACACAAACAAGGACGACAAAAACAGAGGGAAGGATGGGGGGAGGTAACAGGCAAAGAGTCCTGGTTGACACTTGGATATACCCTATCACAACATTAAGTTTTAAGTTTTAACTTAGTATAAGTCCCATTGTCTATTTTAAAAAGAAATTGAAGAAAATAAGGTTATCCGGATTATTATCGCATCTAGCCAATTTTCCATTTTTCCTGATTTTTCTTACGAACCGGGATTTCTTACTAAACTATCAAATAAGGGAGAAAATGATTGGGACAAAATGTCTTACTATGGTTGAGCAAATTGACGAGTGGTGGTGGGGAGAGAGAGAAAATAAATTTAAAGATTAAAAAAAAAAGTAAAAATTAAAAAAACAAAAGTAAAAAAAGAAAAATGTCAATAGGTTTTTGCTAGAGCGAAACTATACTCACACGAGGAAGCAAGTGGTTGTCCACTTTCGATCCAAATAAATTTTTGATAGCCCGACTATGGTCGGCCATCTTGTGAAAATTTTTAACTATCACCCAGATATTTTTTTTCTTCCTCCGGCCACGAAGTTCAAATAAAGGAAAAAGCACAAATAAAATACAGAACAAAATGCAAAATTAAATAAAAACAGGTAGAAAAAAAAATCAATAAAAAAAAAAAACGTCCGGCGAAAAAACAAGTCCGATGCAATACGAAAATAAAAACAAACTATAATGAAAAAAGAGAAAACAAATTCGGCCGCAAGTGAAAGAAAGTAACAGAACTGAAAACAAAAAATATAATCAACAAAAGGAAACAAACTTTGTCAAAAACGGAAATAAAGAAAAAAAAATGTCCGAATAAGATCCTCGTAGGATCAAAAGCTGGTAAAAAAAATGTCCGAATAAGATCCTCGTAGGATCAAAAGCTGGTAAAAAAAATGTCCGAATAAGATCCTCGTAGGATCAAAAGCTGGTAAAAAAAATGTCCGAATAAGATCCTCGTAGGATCAAAAGCTGGTAAAAAAATGTCCGAATAAGATCCTCGTAGGATCAAAAGCTGGTAAAAAAATGTCCGAATAAGATCCTCGTAGGATCAAAAGCTGGTAAAAAAATGTCCGAATAAGATCCTCGTAGGATCAAAAGCTGGTAAAAAAAATGTCCGAATAAGATCCTCGTAGGATCAAAAGCTGGTAAAAAAAATGTCCGAATAAGATCCTCGTAGGATCAAAAGCTGGTAAAAAAATGTCCGAATAAGATCCTCGTAGGATCAAAAGCTGGTAAAAAAATTGTCCGAATAAGATCCTCGTAGGATCAAAAGCTGGTAAAAAAATGTCCGAATAAGATCCTCGTAGGATCAAAAGCTGGTAAAAAAATGTCCGAATAAGATCCTCGTAGGATCAAAAGCTGGTAAAAAAATTGTCCGAATAAGATCCTCGTAGGATCAAAAGCTGGTAAAAAAATTGTCCGAATAAGATCCTCGTAGGATCAAAAGCTGGTAAAAAAATGTCCGAATAAGATCCTCGTAGGATCAAAAGCTGGTAAAAAAATTGTCCAAACAAGTTCCTCCTGAGGTCAAAGAGAGAAAGATTTGATAGTAACCTGCGTCAGCCTTAAGTGTACTATTCAGGATTTATTGAGTATGAAACATACAACAGTTGTGGCACAAGGCTTAAAAGGGGGAATGGGTTGAGGCTGGTGGACACTAAATATCTTATACTTAGCTAATCAGGTTCACGACCCAGTCATTCATTACAATTTGCACATCCATCGTAAGAACTTGTCCATCGTCATTCAATCCTACATATACCACACACGGAGGGAATCTACAAAACATCCCTTGACATAAAAATTGTTGAATATAAAATTATATATAAAAATTTATTGATGATAAGTAATGAAATGATTGATCATTAGCCCCACTCCGAGGTGCTTGACGTGGCTTAAGTTATTGATACCCTGTGGATATTCTATTGTAATCGAAATAGGCAAACAATCTTCCATTGATCTTTGATTTGCTAAATACTCTCTTAACGAATCCGGTTTATGGGAATAACGCAAATGGAGAGTTGATATCATTTACCATTCTTTGATATGTGTCAAGGTGAACGAAATTTTATTCCAAAAAACAGCTGCGGAGAGGCGGGCATTGATGTAACCAGATAAACATCAACACGATATAAAAATCGACTTTGACTAATGTAGCATAAAAGTAATATTCAGAGTAATTTATAAGTTTTGCTGAAAAGAATAATGGCTTAGTGAATACGATGAATTTAGTTAAAATTGCATCCTTTCACTCAAAAGCTTATGGTCAGGCGCCATATTTATCATGTTTACATGAAATTAATATTAACATTCGGAATAAATGTGATGTTATACCGAAAGGAATATTGAAGTACATATGGCTAAAGTAACGTGACAAGAGTTGAGTTCGACGTAAGCCAAAAGGAATTCGGCAAAAGCTTAAAAATTCTTATATGCCACATGTTTTATATTTCATGAAAACCAGTGGAAAATAAACGAAGAACGAGAAAAAGTTTCGCTAATTTTTACTTATTGCAGGCGATGTTAGGTGCGATGTAAATTGACAGCTCTCCACAAATTCATCAGAACTGCTTTTTATTCAAGAATATGCATGCATCGATGGACGATTCTGTGGCGTTGATGGCGATATCGCAACTATCAATGCTGTTACTAAATTTCCTGCTTTTGTCAGCTGTCATTTTTTGTCTTTAACAAAAATAATAATTTGCTGATGGTTGATTTTATATTTGTTATTAATTTGCATTTAAACTTAATATTAATATTTCACACACACATACACGTATATATCTCATATATATATATATATATATATATATGTGGATATATATATATATATATATATATATATATATATATATACATACATATACGTACATATATATATATATACACACAATCATACTCACACACACACACACACATACACATATATATATATATATATATACATTGATACACGCAAAAATCACATCTATATATATATACATTCATGAACGCAAACATACATGTGCATATATATATATATATATATATATATATATATATATATATATATATATATACACAAACAATCACACACACATTTAATGTCATAAACACAGGCATAAATACACACTCACATATATTTATACAATCATACATATATAAAATCATACACACATACGTACAATAATGCACACATACATACTCCCCATATATATATATATATATATATATATATATATATATACGCAGCAGAGCACCGGTAGGCCACCGGTGGGCCAAAAGCGGACCGCAACTGGTAACATTGCCGTGTCGAACACACCGGCGGTCCGAGAGCGGGCCACCAGCGGTAAACGCTAGCGGCATGCCAGCCAGTGGCTTCCGTGTACGGTATATATAACGGAGGTTTTCACTTTAACGACTTGTAACACACTTGAAATAAAAAAAATAAAAAAAGTTTACCATATAAATCGTTTCCGACTCAAAACAATATTCAAAATCGGATTAACTAACTAAAAAAGAAAAGAAAATTGTTATTCAGCCAATGAAACATTTGAAAAATTGTTGTAACCTAGGGAAGGTTACTGAATAGAATAATCAAACGAAGATTGGTAATGAACGATAATACTTAGGACAAGAACAACACATACAGCGTGTCCATAAAGTTCGTGTGCACTTTAACTTTATTTGTATTTGTGATAGAAATAATCTGTAAAAAATGTTATAAAGTTTAATGTACCTAGTTTTAAGTATAGCTAAAATAACTAATGTGATTTCAGGCATTACTGTAAATCAATTGGCAAATGTTTTCCGTGAACTGCAAAATCGTATTACCATTTGTATTGCTAATGATGGAGGACATGTGGAAACTTAAATAAAATTTCAATAAAACCTTAAGAAATATAGATTTACTTCTTTCTAATCCTTTTTACAATTATTTTTATCTCAAATACAAATAAAATTATAAACTTTTTAAAGTGCACACGAACTTTATGGACACCATGTATAAGATTTCCCAGCGGCGCGTAGAAGAAGCAGTCATCTGCTATAAGTGAGAAGTGAATTCCGTCTAGACCCCGTATAAAACGGGGTTGGGTAGCTGTTTCCCGAAACGAGACACTGCTCTTCGACATAGACTCGTCTGGTGGGGAACATCTACGCCCGGAGGCAGAGAGTTTGACCAGCACTGCTGGAGACGAATCTCCAACTAAAGGATATCTACCAACTGCCCCACGCGGTAAGATGTGGCAAAAGGCCGAATTTAATGTGGGGTATCCTAGCTCGTAGGCTCGTCGAAAAATTTCCCATAGACCCCGTATAAAACGGAGTTGGGTAGCTGTTTCTCGAGATGAGACTCTGCCTTTCGACATAGCCTTGTCCAGGGATCCTTTCTGTCCGGAGGCAGAGAGTTTGACCAGCACAGATCTCCGACTGCACACCTACATACAGTATTTACTACTGTATTTATGTGAATGAGGACATACCCATTATCGTCCGTTGGTATGCTACAACAAAAAGAAATGACATAAATGCGATTAAACTGATCTTTTAAAAAGACTTATAACAGCAAAGAGATAGCCAAAGACGACAATTTATCTACAGCGCATGCGCTGCTCTTAGCACCATGGCAATTAGAATTCTGACATAAAAGTAAATTACCTTAATTTGTAGATTATAACATTAAGAAAGAACTTTTTTGAATTCGACTTTTATTGAATGTAAAAATTTCAATTCAACTCAACCTTCCTTGAAAAGTATCTGATTTCAGAAACTTTAAGGTTACAAGTCGAATTCATACAAAAAATATTTTCATTGTTACACACCAAAGAACATTAACAAACTTTAATACATTTCTCTTTATGCCCGTTGTTTACAAATATAAGACGCAAAATTCATGTAAAGGAATGTTTTTTTTTATTTCTTATATGTCGAGGTAACGTGTTTTTAAACTTGTTTTGCCGTCCAACTACAAATATCCGTGTCTTCCACGCAACAAAGTGTATTTTCTCAAACTTAGCGGGTGTACGCCAAGCAGTCAAAAGCTGAGGCATTATCCTCCTAAAACCATCAACTCAATAAAAAATTTAGAGACTGTTCGGCTAAGCTGGCATTTGGATTCTTTCGATTAACGATTCGTTCGATCACTACGCAAAGCTCATGCACAAATGAATGAGTAATCTCCACTTTCTTACAATCAATGATAGTGCCTGTGGAACGACTAGTTATTGTCGAACTTGTAACTATTTTGAATGGGAACCAATACTTTGTCCAAACATTTATACTAACTATTGTTGCATTTAGAAGAATCTTCTGGACCACAGAGAATGGTTTCTTTAATATATAAAAACAAATAAACGCAAACATGAATCTTTCAATGAATGACTTCAACACAACCAACAATTACTTGCCTTTCTACTGATAAATACTGCTTGTTTTAATTTAGGTGTTTCTATATTTTGATTTGTATTAAGTATACTTAATGCTCTGATGAACTCCAGGCATCCGTGTTTTTAGCGTAATATCGTAACCTATTTTTCTTTTCGTTCATAATTCATCAACAGGTAAAATCAAATGTTGAAGAAACAGGTTATTTCGTTTTAGCCATTATTATTTTTTTAAACGCAGCATTATATAAAACTATCCTTCAATTTAAACATTAAACGTCTGTTCGTTTTCATTCTCTTTCAGCATACAATAATTTCAGGCAAAATGGCGTCATTGGCGGCATTAATATGGCGGCATTAATATGGCTGCATTAAGTTAAAAAGTCAGGAGGAAAACGAGGTTCTTTTTACTTTCTCTAAACTCGGAAATTTCTCAAATAAAATTGATTAAATCTTTCAAATTGATTTTTTTTTGATTTGTGTAAAGCGTTTCAAGCTATAATTGTTTATTAATATGTTTACCTTCAGAGAAAATCTTCCGATTTTATGGACTTCATTATCACTTTTTCCCACTTATAAGTCCGACATTTTTTTTCAAATAGAAGCACTGCATAGCCCTTCATCTACATGACATAGAATCAAATTAAGACCTGTATTTACATTATGCGGACCATTGTCCTCATCGTTGTCGCCATATTTGTCACAACGTTTCGGCCGTTGTACGCTCCGGCCTTCTTCAGGTGGTTGGAATTTCGATCCCTGGGGTAGACTGTTCTAGTTCCACGTGCCATGTTTGATGGATGTCAGTTATCAGTTATCTCCTGCTAATTTTCCCTCTGAAAGTTCTCCACTGCCTTAACCGGGTATTGAACTCTCTTTGGGTTTGTCACTGGATCTAACCAACGCCTTTATCCACTGTGCCATGTGTCCTTGAGGACATCTGGGTATGAATTTCTGGGTATTATAAACCTAATGTTTTCAGCAACCATTTTTACCAGTGCTCATATTGCAATTTTGCTGTTATCATTTCATGTTTTTACCAGAGCTCATATTGCAACTTTGTTATCATTGCTTTTCTGCCTACTCCTTATTACTGGTTCCCATATTGTATTTATTTCTATGCTTGGTCGGCTCAGGAGATTTTTGTGGCCTAGCATATGTGCTGATTCCTTAAGTTTACGAATTTTCCAATGGTGTTCCCTATCTATGATCTCAACATGATCCCACAGGGGGCGGTGATCTCCCTTCTCTCTCCATATGTGGTCAGCCACGCCTGATTTTTCTACTTCCCCTCGCGTTACAGCTTTCTGGTGTTCTTGAAGCCTTACCTTGACGGGGCGGCCTGTATCTCCTTTATATTCCTTTCCGCAGCTGCACGGGATAGCGTACACACAGTCTTTAGTCATGTTCTCCTGTATGGGGGGTCTCACTCGAGAGAGATATCTGCGTAGTGTTGTCAAGCTCTTGAAGGTTGTCCTGATGTTATATGGACCGCAGGTCCTTTGTATTTTCTCTGATAACCCCTTCACATAAGGCAGGCAGACTGTTTTCTGGGTGTTGTTGTCCTCCTCCTCCTCTTGTACCCGCCTATCCCAGTTTTTTTTTTGGGGGGCTGCTGCCATGTACCCAGGGTAGTTGTTACGTTGTAGGGTACTACTTATACTGACCAATTCTTTATCTAACATCTCTGGGTCGCCACTTATGACTTTTGCTCGGTGTTGTAAGCAACGGACGATCCCTTTCTTTACGCTGTATGGATGGTGGGAGTTGAAATTGATGTACTGTCCGGTGAATGTTGGTTTACGGTATACGGATGTCTTGAACCCATGCTCTGTTCGAGATATTAGTACATCCAGGAATGGGAGTGTGTTGTTACCCTCTTTCTCCATTGTGAACTGTATCGAAGGTCTTATTGAGTTCACATGGTCCAGTAGAACCTGGACATCTTCCTGGTGTGGCCAGAGTATGAAGGTGTCATCTACGTACCTTAACCATATAGTAGGCTTTAGAGATATAGGATTCTAATACCATTTCTTCAAAGTATTCCATGTATTTATTCGCCATTGCTGGTGACAATGGCGAGCCCATTACTAAGCCCTCATCCTGTCGATATATGTGTGATCCCATTCCGAAGTGTGTTGTTTGTGTACAGAAAGTCAACATCTCCATCAGATTATCTATTTGAATACTGGTCCGTTCTTCTAGGGAAGAATCAGAGGTCAATTTGTCTCTGACTACTGAGAGTGCCTCCTCCGTGGGTACCTTGGAGAACAAATTCACCACGTCCAAGCTCACCATCTGGTTGGATAGGATGGGAGCATCTTTGATTATTTCCACGAAGTGGGCGGAGTTTCGGACATATGAAGGAGACTTTCCGATCAATGGGTCAATTATATCTACAAGGAAGCGACTCAGAGGGTGGCACACAGAGCCTTGGCAACTAACAATCGGCCTGAGCGGAATACCGTCTGTGTGAATCTTAGGGAGACCGTATATGTGAGGTAGCTTGGTGTAACGCTGCGATAACTGCCTATACGTCTTGAGTGCGAAGTGATCCTTGTTCTTGATTAGGATCTGTGACAGTTTGCGTTCCGTTTTCATAGTATGATCCTTTTCACTTTGCTGTAGAAGGCCGGAGCGTAAAACGGCCGAAACGTTGTGACAAATATGGCGACAAAGATGAGGACAATGGTCCGCATAATGTAAATACTGTACATAATACCGCATCTCAGAAATATAGACAGACTCTAAATTAAGACCTATTGTTTAGTTTTTCCAGACTTAGGTATCATTTTCTTCAAATTATAACATTCACCTTCGTTTGTATAAAGTTCGAAAACAATTTTTCTTTCAAATAAGTGCACAACACATATCTTAATCTGCAGGGCTATTTATAGTTTCTCCAGACTTCAGTGTCACTCGCTCCCATTTGTACCATTCACTGTTGTTTTTCTAAAAGCCGAAAACTTTTTTCACATGAAGAGCACTTCAGTGTTCAGGATCAAATTAAAACCCACTCTATTTTTCCTACAGACTTCAGTATTGAAACTTCGGCCTCACGGTTAACAAGAAAAAAAAAAAAAAAAAAAAAAAGAAGTAGAAATAATAAAATAACAAATGGTTGTGATAAGTGAAAGAGTTTTTATTTCCCGTGATCTACAAGATTCAATCGTTTTCTCATTTCGGGATAGCGTATATCAGTTGTGGGAAACTGAGAGTTCGTTCGGGGTATAGCACAAGGAAGTAGACAAGATAGACACATAGAGAAAATCAACACGCATATGATGTGCAGTGAGATAAACACGCACATGTAGTCAAGAATTGCTGCTGCTTTTCGTCGTCGGCAAAAGACATCTGTGTTGATGGAAGCGACTTTGTGTCGTTGTTGGACGCATTGACTGTGTCACCTTCGGTTAAGCTTCCATAACTGCTCGGATGTGTCTTCGTGGGTGAAATCGGTGTTGGTTTTATAGTGAATGAGTGACTCAGAAATTGCTGCACGTGGAGCAAGATAAAATTAAGGTCGCGATATGTCACAAGGGCTGTGAGTTTTTTGAGTTAAATACTTGGACTTCCGACAGAGTCCGACAGTATCACTTTTCCCACTTATACCAAATAAGAGTAGTGCTTATCCCTTGATCTGCAACGGCTAGGGATCAGATCAAAACCAAACCCCGTTTTTTTCCAGACTTCACTATTCCTTTCTTGCACTTACACAATTCACATTTATATACATGAAGGCTGACAAAATGTTTTTTTGAAATCCACGCACTGAACACCCGTTTTTGATCGTGATAAAATTAAAACGTACTTATATATAGTTTCCTTATAAAAGGCGTTAAGAAATTTGAAAGATCATAATGAGTCAATTAAATTTTAGTTTATTCGATGCAGATGCAATAATTAACTTAAAGACACGACTTGGAAGATAATTCCTGACTATTCCACAAAAATAAATTTGACTTACTTTATTATGGCAATTTTGATTTAATTGTGAATAAATGGAACGGGGAATGGATTATACTAGCAGTTTTAGTCTGCATCGCCTGGATTTGATTAGCAGTAAAGTACAACACACATTCTTTATAGAATTGAATGACACAACAGGTACCCTTCATAGCATTCAAATACAGAACATACTCCTTATAGCACTTAAATACAGCACACACTCTTCATAGCATTCAAACACAGCGGACACACTTCATAGCATTCAAACACAGCGGACACTCTTCATAGCATTCAAACAGTGCACACACTCTTCATATCATTCAAATACAGCACACACCCTTCATGGCATTCAAATACAGCACACACTCTTTATAGCATTCAAACACAGGACACACTCTTCATAGTATTCAAACACAGCACATACCCGTCATGGCATTCAAATACAGCACACACTCTTTATAGCATTCAAATACAGCACACACTCTTCATAGCATTCAAATACAGCACACACCCTTCCTGGCATTCAAATACATTACACATTCTTCATGGCATTCAAATACAGCACACACTCTACATAGCATCCAAATACAGCACACACTCTTCATGGCAATCAAATACAGCAGACACTTTTTATAGCATTCAAATACAGCACACACTCTTTATAGAATTTAAACACAGCGCACACGCTTCATAGCATTCAAACACGGCACACACTCTTCATGGCATTCAAATACAGCACACAATCTTCATGGCATTCAAATACAGCACACTCTCCTTATAGCATTCAAACACAGCACACTCTTCATAGCATTCAAATACAGCACACACTCTTCATGGCATTCAAATACAGCACACACTGTTTATAGCATTCAAATACAGCAGACACTCTTTACGGCATTCAAATACAGCACAAAATCTTCATAGCATTTAAACACAGCACACACTCTTCATGGCATTCAATTACAGCACACACTCTTCATAGCATCCAAACACTGCACACACTCTTCATAGCATTCAAACACTGCGCACACTCTTCCTAGCATTAAAATATAGCACACACATTTCATAGCATTCAAATACAGCACACACTCTTTATAGCATTCAAACACTGCACACACACTTCATATGATTCAAACACAGCACACACTCTTCATAGCATTCAAACACAGCACACACTCTTCAAGGCAGTCAAACACAGCACACAATCTTAATGGCATTCAAATTCAGCACACACGCTTTACAGCATTCAAATACAGCACACACTCTTTATATAATTCAAAAACAGCACACATTCTTTATAGCATTCAAACACAGCACACAATCTTCATGGCATTCAAATCCAGCACACACTCTTCATGGCATTCAAAAACAGCACACATTCTTCATAGCATTCAAATACAGCTCACTCTCTTTATAGCATTTAAATACAGCACACTTTCTTTATAGCATTCAGACACACCACAAAATCTTCATAGCATTTAAACACAGCACACACTCTTCATGGCATTCAATTACAGCACACACTCTTTATAGCATTCAAACACAGCACACACTCTTCATAGCATTCAAACCCTGCGCACACTTTTCATAGCATTCAAATACAGCACACACTCTTTAAAGCATTCAAACACAGCACACACTCTTTATGGCATTCAAATACAGTATACACTGTTTATAGCATTCAAATACAGCGCACGCTCTTTATAGAATTCAATCACAGCACACACTCTTCATAGCATTCAAACACAGCACATACTCTTTATAGCATTCAAATGCAGTACACACTCTTTATAGCATTCAAATGCAGCACACACTCTTTATAGCATTCAAATACTGCACACACTCTTTATAGATTTCAAACACAACACAGTGTGACGTCCCCCCGGGTGTCGCTGCGCCAAATGTGACGTCTGCCTGGCTGCGTCCGTCGTGCTATCCTGTCCTGTGACGACCAACTGGCTTGGTATTGGTCGCGGCACCAAATGTGACGTTTTAACCTTTTGGTGATTCGTTTGGGAATCTGGTTAGATTCGGTATCAGCCTTGTCGTTCCCAGCTCGCCTCCAACGTCTGGTTACCGAAGTAACTGTTTTTATTTCCAGTCTAACCTACCCACGTTGTGATTTGATCTTAGGCAGACGAAATCAATCAGTCGCCAGGCCGTAATGCAAGTCGAGTTCGAACAAGGGTGATATCGCACAAGTATATGTAAAAGAAAATAAAATAATAACTCGAAAAGTTCAAATGTGTTAAAAAAGGATAACAATATTTTATATATGGTTGCTGAATACGGGACTGCGTCTTCTTCCCAACCCGCTATATGGATTCGTGACACTTTGCGTTTGTTAGGCGAGTCTTAACATCCTAAGTTGTTTGTTCTTTAAGAAACTGGTTGTTGGTGTATCTTCAAGCGATATTTGTAAAACTTGTTTCGGTGGTGTGAGTCTAAGTCGTTCTTCAAAAATAAATTGTTCTTGATTAGAAGTTGAGGTCGATAATGCGCGAATCTTAGCTTCTGCGAGGCGGGTCTTCAGAGCTCTCAGCTCACTGCAACTGCTTGCTCTCCAACCCCAACTGCGAACTTGAACTCGAACTGAACTGGTTTTCACTCGCTGCGACTCTGCTTATATGGACGCCGACCAAAACCGGGGTGGGTTTGTCGGGGTTTGAGGTTCCTTGATAATTCTAAACCTACAATCCATTTCTTTGTTTTCGGTCAAGAAAATTTTATTATTTTCCATTTTTGGAAGTCTTTCGTCTTCCCACCTTCTTCTGTTCTCATATTGGTATATCACCATGCCCTCAGACGGTGTCAACGGGTTTCCCCTCTCTCTCACAGTGGCATCTCACACCTATCCCTTCGGGGGAAGGGCGCAACAGGCCTCCCCTACTTCTTCACATGATTACCTCCGCCTAACGCTCATGCCACCATTCAGCCAATGGGCGATCAGCAGCGTGGGTGTGGCTAGACTAGACTCGGTTTAAAAAATCTTGCTCAAAGAAAAAAAAATCATCTTCCCTTTTTTTTCTTTCTTTTCTTTCTTTTTTTCGAGGAGATCTCACACCCTAGACTCTTATCTTAACCGAATCACCTGGAATTCGTCAATGAGATTTTCGCCAGCATCAAGTGGGTGGCCATTTGGACGTATTTGCATTCTTGGTGCCAATTACTGATCCGATAAAATAGTTTTGCTATCATAGCCAGCACTGACGATAAACAGATGCTCCTCTCAATAATATTCTGCATATAGACAAAGGCTTAACCTTTCCTTCATGGTAGTCAGCAGACACTTTTGTTTTTCGCGGACAGTGCGTGCTTAATTAATTTTTATTTTTATCTCTTTAGAATTCTGCGGGAGGTAACTTGTCCAACTTGAAAATTCCCTTTACCATTGCCATGGGCAGATTGGACATATCTTACTCTCCGCCCCGTAACATAAATCAGATTAAATTCTGTGTTTTACTTTCTCGACAATGGAAATAAAAATCTTACCACTTTTCCTTGTCAGAAAAATAACACCGCTTAGTGTCCTTTTCGTGATGGCTTCTTATCACCTTTCTTTTTTTCTTCTTTCTTTCTAGCGACGTAAATAGTGTCACAACAGTCTTCCTGAATAGCGAAGAAAGCGGATATATTTTTTTTATCTGTTGATGCGGAACACTGACTCATTGATCTGTATTCCCAATTTTTCAAGCTCAAATGTTTCCTCCATTTTGTCAAAATCTACTCTCATTTCATCTTTTCATACAAAACAGAATGTAAAAATCTTCCCTTACATTATGATCGACAATTATTTGTTGACTACGCCCATCTCTGTCTATTTAGAAAACGAATAATTTGATAAAATAAAAATTTACTTTTGGAAAAGCAACGAATTTAAAATATGAAATGAAAACATTTTGATATCCATTAAGATTAGTAGATTTTATAAGTATAAAGATTAATGAACAATATTTTCTTGTCTTTTCATTTTTTCAAAGTGAGTTACTTTATAAAGATTTATTTGAAAAAAATCCGATCCTCATTCCATTTCTACTACCCAGACGAGTGTTTCCCAACGTGGGTGATAGCACCCCCTAGTGGGCTGTGTTAAGTTGAAAGGATTACTCAGAGTTTTTATTTCATCTGTGGAGTGCTGTGTATTTATCCGTTTTTCAAAAATTATTCAATACTGGCTACAAAAGGAAACTACTGAAAGGTATCTAAAGCTATGGGAAGCTATCAAACTTTTCTTCGTTGCTTTGCCAACTTTTTATATGGCTGAATGGGATTTCAATGTAGTTACAAAACTTCATACTAAACAATAAAGCCACCTGCAGATTACAAAACGAGGAGATCTGCGATTACTCCTGATCTGGCATCTCGTCTGTAGTCGCTCTCCCATAGACGTGCCATCGCCTCCCTCTGTCTTTTTTACAAATACTTTCATGGTAACTGCTCCGATGAGCTGCTTTCGCTGGTTCCCAGACTTCATGAATTTAAGCGTTCTCCTAGGCTGGCATCTCGCCCTCACCCTTTCACTGTCGAAATTGTTAAATATAGCCGTCTCTTCTACTCCAATAGCTTCATGTCTCGCACTTCTCACATGTGGAACTCCCTCCCTTTTTCCTGTTTCCCTGATAGCTATAATCTCCAACTATTCAAATATAATGTCAATTGATGTCTCCAGATGCCTTGATCTATCCCCTATCCTTCTCTTCATTCTTTCCTCTATCACTCCTATTTGCTCTAGCCCCAACTCTCTGTAACACCTTGCGTACTAGTGGCTTCCCGCCTTGCTTGGGGTGAAACGCTTAAAAATAAAAGCATCATGGAACCTAGAGTAAGAACCTTGGCCAGTAAGCACCAAAATCAACCATCACACTGAAAACATTGAGATAAGCTATCGAATATATTTTTTTAGCATTTTAATTATTGGCATTTATAACAGACATGAAAATAATATTAAAATTATTTTTGCACTAATACCTAAGTGTTATCTTACTATGAAAGTTGAATTTAGTATAATATTCGAAATTCAATTTAACTGGGGTAGAGCGAATGACAAAAACAATTGTGCCCAAAAGGGGAGCTGGTTGATAAAAGATGGGGAAACACTTACCTAGACAGAAAACTTTTTCAACCAATGAGATGTTCGGATTGGATTATTTTTTTATAAGCCTTATGACTGCGACGACACAATGTCTGATTCTGGATAATAAAAGAATTGAATGTACTCGAAGAAAGGACTTGAGAAGAGAATCCCTTTTCAAGGTTATTTTCAACTAATCAAAAGAACAGAATTTGAAATCTGTGATCATTTTGAAAAGTAGCTGATTATTCGGTCCGGTGCACTTATAAGGGAGACCGTCAAATGATTTAATCACTATTCATAATCACGAAGTGTGTAATGGTTATCAATTTTGTCTCGCTATTATAATATAATATATTATAAGTGAGTAGGAGGTTTGATTCTCATTGGGTGCTCGCTGCTTGCGGCTGGTGCCACATCTAAGCTACGCTTAATAAATCAATAGTCTATTCGTGAATGAGTGGTCAGGGCGAGATGTAAATCAATAGAGGGAGGAACTTTAGTAGCGGAGTTGAGAAAAGGGATCACTAAGTTTGGAGATACTATTCAACTGCAAATAATTCTGGAACAAAATACAAAAACTTATAACTAGACAAATTTGAACAAGGTTGTCCAAAACAAGACAACAACCAGACCAAATTTTCCTTAATAATACGAAGACAACTCTCTCGTTTCAATTACAATTCAACAAAACAGTACTTACTTCTAAAGATTTTTCACAAACGACAATGATTCTGCAACTCCTTCCATCTAACAAAAGGACCCTCCAATATTGTGTTGATCTATTAACAACCGAACAACTCTGTAAAATTTGATAACTTCACCAATATGTTACACTATCTTCGAAGAACTTTCTTAAATTCTTTTGCAGCTGTAAGTTCCTAATTTCTTATGAACATTTTCTCTACCTAACTTAATTTATTTAGATGATCAAAAGAATATTTTCTGCAACTCCCTACACCTATCTTTCTTTTCACATAAAGTATAATTGTGAATAAACAATTTCTTTCTGTTTCAATTTCACATTGGGTAAGAGTCCTTAATTCTTGTGTGCTTAAAGTATTGTTAATTGATATTTGTTGTCTATGGAATAATTCCCATATATTTACCATTTAAGTTACATTTTTTAATTTATTTGTACTGTCACTGACAGAAATTTACGATTGTTATTGAAATTGTCAGATATTCGATTGGTTTCAATATATCGTTTCCCAAAGCAACGAAATAAATTTTGTTTTTGTGAAACAAGTCGACAATTGTTGCGATTCATGGCAAAGAAAATCTTGGCTGACACAAAACATAAATAATGAGTCATTTGGCATGAAGTTTCGCATCAGCCGAGAGATCAGTATTTGAAGCTTCGATTGTTCTGGAATGAAAGTTCCTATTTTGATTCAAAAGGCGTTTAAATCAATGCGCATAGTTTAAATGGCCTGTAAATAAAATCTTCCTTCATAAATATTATAGATACAGTGTAACCCAGATATAAGAGACCCGGTTAGAAGAGAGATTTTCTCTGGTCCCAAATTAGAGCCATACTTACCTAAACAAAATAGACCAAAACCGTATATAAGCGAAACCCGGATATATGAGACTTCTTCTCCGGTCTTGACAACTCTTTTATATCCGGGTTACACTGTATTTACTAAAGGCCAAATATTATGCGGTGCAAATGATTGAGATTTTGTATTAACTTTGAAAGTGGCTAGGACATGTCTGTCATGAAACTCAGTAAATTTAACCTCAAATACAAACAACTGGCTTTAGCGGAAAGTATTCAAATCTTAAAGTAATCAACCAGGTTTTACAATAAGTAGTGATGGAATGTGTATATAGAAATTAAAATCATAAATTTAATTCTTAAATCCGTGTAAAAGGGGCTTATTAACTCGCTGAAGTGTTTTGACGCAGGACGGTAAGTGCGACGCTGAAATCCGAAGACGTATTAGGATGGCGAAAGACGAATTTCAAAAGATGGGCGGAGTATTACGAGACAAAAGGATTGTAGGAAAAAATAAATGATGATGAGGTGGTGGTGGGGGGGGGGTCAAAAAGTGCAGTGCGACGATCGCCGGCAGGCCAGCTGTTTTTTTCTTCTTCTTCGCTCGCCTCAACGAAATGGATTGCGTGGCTCCCTTTCTCGGTCTTTACACTGGGCAGTTGAGAAATAGACACTAACTCAGCTGCGCCTACTTTAACTTCCTCATTGTCTGTCTGTCTGTCAATTCGTACGTCCAGCTCTAACACACGCAGTCCGCCGAAAGACTTCTGTTTTTCGTTGCTGCTGGCACCCCACTTTTTATGCTATACCAAGACGGCAAAAATTTGCATGCGTGCAAATATCGTCTTGTTTTGGTCAAGATAGGCGCGCATAAATTGTCTTCAATAGCGGCCATATTTCTTTTTTTTTTTGTCATCACTTTGCAGACAAGACACGTTCGCGCTCGTTTCGAATTCCGAGGTAAGTCATGTCTTTCGTTACAAGGATAAGGTAACAAAATACTGAGCTGTTACGTGACATCTATCCTCCTATACGGCAGCAAATGTTGGTCGGTCTCCTCAAAGATGAACAAGAGACTCGAGGCGACGGAGATATGGTTCTACAGAAGGATGCTAAGGATATCATGGACCAAGCGTGTGAGCAACGATGAGGTCTTAGAGAGAATGCAAACAAGGAGGAAGCTTCTACGTAACATCAGGAAGAGGCAGCTGAAATTTCTGGGACATGTAATGAAAAAGGAGGGCCTGGAGAATCTGATACTCACAGGTCGAATAGAGGAAAAGAGAGACACGGTAAAGCATCGCATGACATACCTGGTGGGCTTAAGCAAGTGGATGACAGAACGTGGTCTGGGGGAGGGTGGCGGACGAAACTTATCGCTCGCGGAATTGATGTTCGCTAGAAAGATTAAATCTGTATTTAACAAATTACTACCATAAAGGAAGACGAAAACATCAAGAAATCAAAATAATATAAATAAATATTTTAAACTTGGTGATAAAGTGTTTTTTTTTTAATGTAACAACGTGGAAAAGAATTCTGGGAAGACGGCGTTATTAAAAAAACGGATCGGAAAAATGGCATACATGATAGAGGGACAAAGGTGGGAACCTAAGCGACACCATAATCAGTTAAAATGGAGATTTACTGATTTAAAAATTCCAAGAAAAAGTACTGTTAGAAATATTGTATGACATGTTTGACGTACCGACGCCTCCAGAAATTAGTGAACCAAGGAGGTAGAGTAAAAGAAAAACAACAGCAATGGAACATTTGAATATTGAACCGAAGCTGGAGAAATACAGACTCCAGAGGAACTCATCTCAAAGGGGAAATGTTATATAGGAATAAAGTGTCGTTACCGACACTTGAGTTTGAACATAGATCGCCAGTGAGCAAACACAGGCGATTCCATTATAGAATTAAATAGATCACGTGACAATTGAAGAAACGAATAAGTAGAAAGTCGCGTGACGTCTAAATGATCTGCATTTGTAGTCTATCCTCTATTACTATACGGATCAGCATTTCTAGTCTATCCTCTATTATTATACGGATCATCATTTCTACTCTATCCTCTATTATTATAAGGACCACTATTCTCTATTCATTATACTACTTCTCTATTCGGATCACTATACGGCTTACTATTCGAGCGAGTATTATCGAACAAGTACTATTAGTGCGAGTGATATTCGAAGGCGTCTGACACCAGTATTGTTCAACGGCGTTACTATAGTTGTATCTGCGATTACAAAGTCTCTACTACAACGAGCATTACGAAAGTGACAACGAGTATTCGTTGGCATTACAAATGTGTCAACGATTCTTCGTTGACATCACGAAAGACATGCACTAATAGTAATAGAAATCTAATATTGATAGTAATGGGACTTAATAAATAAATGAGTTGATACATGAGATAAGTTTATTAAAAACCGTGTGACCCCAATTTTTCTTTTTTAAAAACAACATATATAAACTGAAATTTCCAAGCATCGATTCGAATTAAAAGCTTGGATTTCAAATGCTGATCTTCAAGGTAGTCACTTCCTACTAAGTTAGGAAATTGGTGGAATGCGTCGTCTAATTTTTTCCATTTTCTGTCATCTGGCTTTTTGTTAGAATTTAGTAAATATCACTATTCCTTCATATAAACAGATAGTTATGAATAGTTAGTATTTGTGTTTCTATGACAACAAATAGAACACAAGATCTGTTTAATGTAGCGACAAAAATATCCCCATCCCCGTGCCCTGTGCAAGACGACTTATAACCACGAATGTTTAGTGCAATCGAAATATCCTCACCTGGAAATAGAATTTCCAAGAGTAAAGTATATCTGCTTCAGTTTTGTGTTATTTATTGTATGAAGAGAAAAACAAAATTGATTCCACCTATAAAAGATCAGAGAATCGAATGATTGTGAAAAGGATTTATCTTGTAACGGAGTAGGTAATGTTGGGTGTTGATGTATTATTTTCCCTCTTATTATTATTTGTTGACTCTAATGGGGTTGACATTAATGACAAAAATTAAAATGCATAAAACGTACAAAGATAACAACAATAAAAATTGCGGCCATAAATAACAAGAATTTGTATTTTCTTTTTGTGATATGAATTACAGAATATTGGTATGGTGTGTGTAAAACATTCCCAGTGTCTCTTTTGTTTAAAAACCAGTGCTTACTTGGTTTGGTTCCGAGAATTTCTTTTGTGAGGATGCGTTTGAAATCACCTGTTTTCAATCTTTCCGGAGCGCTGGCAGACGTGTGTTTTTATACTGCTACTTGTCTACTCGTCTATTAAGTACTGCTATAGTTACCCTATTCTGTACTACTCTACAAACTCTCTTGTAGTTGAAGAGTCTTTTTTTTATAATGATGAGGGTGGGATGATGAAACATGCTTCTTTTCTATCATCACTGATGACAAGGTTTATTTTTAGATTCTGGATCATAAGAATCTTTTGAATGATGGCGAAGAATCAATATTTTATCTTGGCATCTCCAAAAATAGATTTGTTTTCGTTATTTCAAAATACCTATTGATTTATTAGCAACCTATTCATCAAAGAGATTTTAGTCATTCACCGCCCCACTTCTGTTATAGAATCTTTGATAATCAAAATAGCATATAGAGTTTCATATGTGGTTCAATGAAAAATACACTTCAGACATCACTGGGTAAAGAACTTATTAAGCGATCGACAATGAGGAAATAAAAATGCTAGAAAGTGGATTGACAAGTTTCAAGAAAACCGGACGACATCATCAAAAGCAATTCAGTAATGATAAACTTGTCATATATTTTTGTCCTTTGTCTGTCTGTCATTACGGAATTCTTTACAATTGATGACCTTGTGTTTAGATGAGTTAAGTAAAAAAAATAATTCTCAATAAGTACCATATTATCTGACGTTAGATATTGTTAACATATTGACATAAATAAGTCCATAGTTAAATGTTGAAAAAGAATATTTATTGTAATATGCAATTCACGACAGAAAATAGCAAAGGTCGGAATCAAATTTGATGTCCGTCAGGAACCTTTGCTCTAAGAATTCATTTGTAGTTACTCCAGTATGTACTGGGCTTGTAAAGTAAATTTCTCACGCCAGGACGTCAAAAGAACTACTTCTTTTGAGGGTGGACGTAGAAGGTAGCTAAAAAAACTATCAAGTGCAGAATCGGTCCTGAAAGATAACTTCCATAAATACGGAAGAGAAGTTAGGATATACATGCACAAGAAAACAAGATAATACGAACTTATATAAATGTGACACTATTTACGTCGCTAGAAAGAAAGAAGAAAAAAAAGAAAGGCGAGAATTAAATTTAGGTGATAAGAAGCCATCACGAAAAGGACACTAAGCGGTGTTATTTTTCTGACAAGGAAAAGTGGTAAGATTTTTATTTCCATTGTCGAGAAAGTAAAACACAGAATTTAATCTGATTTATGTTACGGGGCGGAGAGTAAGATATGTACAATCTGTCCATGGCAATGGTAAAGGGAATTTTCAAGTTGGACAAGTTACCTCCCGCAGAATTCTAAAGAGATAAAAATAAAAATTAATTAAGGACGCACTGTCCGAAAAAAAAAAAAGTGTCTGCTGACCACCATGAAGGAAAGGTTAAGCCTTTGTCTATATGCAGAATATTATTGAGAGGAGCATCTGTTTATCGTCAGTGCTGGCTATGATAGCGAAACTATTTTATCGGATCAGTAATTGGCACCAAGAATGCAAATACGTCCAAATGGCCACCCACTTGATGCTGGCGAAAATCTGATTGACGAATTCCAGGTGATTCGGTTAAGATAAGAGTCTAGGGTGTGAGGTCTCCTCGAAGAAAAGAAAGAAAAGAAAAAAAAAAGGGAAGATAATTTTTTTTTTCTTTGAGCAAGATTTTTTAAACCGAGGCTAGTCTGGCCACACCCACGCTGCTGATCGTCCATTGGCTGAATGGTGGCTTGAGCGTTAGGCGGAGGTAATCATGTGAAGAAGTAGGGGAGGCCTGTTGCGCCGCCCTGAAGGGATAGGTGTGAGGTGCCACTGTGTGAGAGAGAGAGAGAGAGAGAGAGAGAGAGAGGGGAAACCCGTTGACACCCTCTGAGGGCATGGTGATATACCAATATGAGAACAGAAGAAGGTGGGAAGACGAAAGACTTCCAAAAATGGAAAATAACAAAATTTTCCTGACCGAAAACAAAGAAGTGGATTGTGGGTTTAGAATTATCAATGAACCTCAGACCCCGACAAGCCCACCTCGGTTTTGGTCGGCGTCCATATAAGCAGAGTCGCAGCGAGTGAAAACCAGTTCAGTTCGAGTTCGAGTTCCAGTGAAGTTCGCAGTGAAGTTCGCAGCTGTGTTGAATTGAGTTGGGCCCGCCTCGCAAAGAGTTGACCGAAAGATTCCAAGCAAATCACGACTCAATTTCTAACCAAGAACAATTTATTTTTGAAGAACGACTTAGACTCACACCACCAAAACAAGTTTTGCAAATATCGCCTGAAGATACACTAACAACCACTTTCTTAAAGAACAAACAACTTAAGATGTTAAGACTCGCTTAACAAACACAAAGTGTCACGAATCCATATAGCGGGTTGGGAAGAAGACGCAGTCCTGTATTCAGCAACCAGATATAAAATATTGTTATCCTTTTGTTTAACACATTTGAACTTTTCGAGTTATTATTTTCTTTTCTTTTACATATACTTGTGCGGTGTTACTCTTGATCGAACTCGGCTTGCATTACGGCGCGGCGACTGATTGATTTCGTCTGCCTAAGATCAATTCACAACGTGGGTAGGTTAGACTGGAAATAAAAATAGTTACTTCGGTAACCAGACGTTGGAGGCGAGCTGGGAACGACAAGGCTGATACCGAATCTAACCAGATTCCTATCCGAATCACCAAAAGGTTAGAACGTTACATTTGGTGCCGCGACCAATACCAAGCCAGTTGGTCGTCACAGGACAGGATAGCACGACGGACGCGGCGAGGCAGACGTCACATTTGGCGCAGCGACACCGGGGGGGACGTCACATAAAGGCTTTGAACTACGACGGCTAACAACAGAATACGTCGAATTTTCTTATGATAATTTAAAGAAATGGATATAATAGGTTTTATACGTTAATTTTTTGGGAGCTTCTAAAACACATAATGGATATAACAATTTTTTTATATTAAAAACGTTAATTTTTTGGGAGCTTGTAAAACGGATAATGGATATATTGCGTTTTATATGTATATAAAAAAACATTATTTTTTGGAAGCTTCTAAAACACGTGATAGATATATTATGTTTTATATATATATATAAAAAAGTTAATTTTGGCGGAGCTTCTAAAACACGTAATGGGCATAATATGTGCGTTATATATGTTCCAAAGGTTGTCAAAGCCGGAGGTGATAGGACGTGTTCCGACTGTCTATGAAATGTTTCCGGGGCACGCGTCTGAAATAGCCTCTGACAACTAAGTCCAGCTTCGGGCCGGAGAATAGGCGGAGGCGGAACACTGGCGCCTCACATCCAGCTGCTTCGGATAGATGGAGCACAGGAACCCAGGAAGGCAGTCCATATAGAGCAAGGAAAATTCTGGTTTCAAACCTCTGCTGACTTATGGTCATATCCAAACACGGAAGATGCATATGTAAGCAAATCCAAATAGAAAACAAGGAGTGGGCAACTTTCTGGCTATTCCTAGGGTCAAGCTGTCCCCAAATGTAATGCTCTGTGCCCCATTTGATCTTGTCGGTACGGACGAGAGTGGATAGGGACATGTAATCTGGGCAGCGTCCGGCCTCCATATATCATCGCCTAGGCATACACTCTTACCAAAGGAATGAATTTTGATCAAAGAGGGTGCTACCTTTATCTCGAGAGATAAACGGATGTCTACTATCATAAAGCATATAGTTCGAACATTATAGAAAGAAAATTTCAAATTTAGCTGCTAAATAAATACGTAATACTCGTATGTCATCAGGCTGACTGCAGCCGCAGTGAGTGTGTTGATAGCCTGACTGAAGCCATCTCTTTTTAGGCTTGTTTTGTATTCAATTATTTATTTAGAAGAGTTGAATATATGACTGGCGAAAATTTCATACTCAAACCAGGAATTTTTTTAGTTTTTAATTTTGGAGGTTTAGTTTTCTCGTATAATAAAGTATTTTCACGATATTTCAACTTTAGGGCTGACACACACGCAGTCATGGGTCGTATGATATATATGTATAATTTTCCGCATAAATATATATCCATGAATGAATAATATATATATATATATATATATATATATATATTGTCATCCACAGACATTTCGCTATTTCACAGCTCATCAGTGTAGATAGACTTTATATATATATATATATATATATATATATATATATATGTATGTATATGTGTGTGTTATATGTATGTTAGGTAGATTAATGACAAGGTGGAAAATTTTTGTGTGAATTTGTCTTTTGGGACTTCATCGGACTAAATAATTGATCTAATTATATATGCGTATGAAGGAGAGGGGCATATAAAATGCAAACGTTGGTTATAATTATGCCTAATTAGGAAAATCTGAAAATGTTAGAACCTTGAAATTTTAAACTTTTAAATGAATTTCTTTTATTAGATGTAAAGTCTAGTCGATACATTTAGGTTCTTCATGCTTTTGTTTTTATCACTTTTATTATTAAGCATCCCACATTGTGATAATAGAAGATTTGCTAAGAAAGGTGGAATATTGTAGGAACTTGGGCGTAAATTTACTGTGGATCATCTAGCAATTAAACCACTTTCGTGATAGTAAATTGGTTTCTCTTTTAATTAAAGTAGTATTTGTAATCAAAGACATTCCTTCTGTGTTCAAATTCCTCTAGGTTTCTCCTATGTATTTCTTGTGGCAATCACTACAGTAATAGAGTACATTCCATCTTCAAGTTTTAGTTTATTATTATTTTGTTTTGTAATAATTTATAGGTACAGTACTATATCTTCATTCGTTGGATTTGCCTGAATAGTCTGCTTTCTATTATAAAATATTTTACGAGTCTTCTGTTCCGAGTCGAATATGAAATAATTATACGAAAAAGAAAGCCTATAATCTTATAAACATGAAAACATTATTATTTTATTATTTTATATGTGAATATAGATTCCTTGATATTCTTTAACAATCTTTAAATTTTGCTAACTTTCCTAATATTTCAAATTTAACATTACATGCAACAGTTTTTATTTCTTCCAGACGACTTTACTTGAATAAGGCTGTCTATTTTTATATACATCTCTTATCATAATAAACGGAATTTTGTTGTAAGAATATAATCTTCTGCTTAAAGTTTTTAATGCCTGATTTATACCATTCAAAAATGTGTTGTTTAATAATTCTGTGTTTATTTAAACACTATCATCAACTTTGAAGGGATCTGTAATGTTACAGCCTACAATACTAGCCCTAAACATTACTCCATCTTTCTTTTCTAAGTCGTGATGATGGAATATGAAGGCTCTAGCAAATACTTCAGGTGCATCCAATGTAGCTCTACATTCATCATTAAATATTACTGAGGAGAAATTAGTTTTAACGCATATCATCGCCTGGCTTATACTTCTCTCTTTGTGATGTTCACTTCTTTTATTTCCACTTTAATATTACTCAAAGTTTTTTATGACATTCCTGAAGCCAATTGTTTTCTTGTTTGACTTTGGTAAGGTTTCCAGTTTTTTTTTCTTCTCTGTTTTATCATCTTTCTTCAATTTTTCCGCAATTTTCATTTTGTGTTCCCATCATTCAAAAGATTTACAATATCTTCTTTCTCTTTTGCCACGATATTTTTCTTATGACCCATGACAATCCCTATACATCTGAAATTAAAAAAATTACCAATAACCATATTATTCATATTTATTTATAACATGATGAACAACCCTCAAATTTGATAAGAAAATCTCAAATAAAACCTCAAATAAGATATTCTAAGTATTTCTAATAAAAACTAATATCACAACACACGAATTATATTTATCTTGTAGGCATTTTTTTGTAAATTTTAACAGCATTAATTGGCTTATACTAATTTTATTGTGAAAAAAAAATTGACTTGCATAATAAAATCTGACAGTTATTAATTATTCAATCAAATTTCAGAATTCCCTTCCAAATCATCTTACCAATTTGTTGTGGTATATATTAGAAATATTTAATTACATTCTATTTTTACAATGTTCGTGCGATTTCGTTTTTCAGTTTTCGTTTCCAATAGAAAAATTAATCAGCAATGCCTCCGAAATTAATCTTATCCTAGCTAAAAAATATTTGGCTATTTCCTGACTATCCTAATAATTTTCGATTTATGTATCTACCCCGATATATACAAGTTTCTTGATATCTACCTACCCAAGGCAGTTTGCTCACATCTATCTATCTATCTATCTATCTATCTATCTATCTATCTATCTATCTATCTATCTATCTATCTATCTCAATCTGTTCATATCTATCTATCTATCTATCTATCTATCTATTCATTCTGTTCATATCTGTCTATCTCAATCTGTTCTATCTATCTATCTATCTATCTATCTATCTATTCATTCTGTTCATATATATCTATCTCAATCTGTTCATATCTATCTATCTATCTATCTATCTATCTATTCATTCTGTTCATATCTGTCTATCTCAATCTGTTCATATATATCTATCTCAATCTGTTCATATCTATCTATCTATCTATCTATCTATCTATCTATCTATCTATCTATCTATCTATAGTTATTTCCTCCTTAAATCTAGACATCTAGTCAATGCCCCTCCCCTCTTTTATAAAAATCTCTTCTAAATGACTCGTAATATCTCTACTAAAATAAAAGTTCACTGTCTCATTCAAGTGAAATGGCCATTTGTCCTTCATTTGCTGCCTACATCTAAGTCTTTCTCCTTCCGACAGCTCTCCCCACCGAAAATTAATGCTGTTATTTTTCTGATCGGAAACACAACAAAAGGTTAAAACTCAACATTTCTTCATTTTTTGACGACACAAAACTTTGAAGTCACGTGATGCGAATCCTGAATGTTGATTGGTCATAATCAGAACATTAAATTCTTTTAACCTTTTTAGTTTTACTGACATTAAACGATAAAAAATACCAGTTATAAAATTACAAGTCAACTTTTTTTTTTATTGTTTTGTAGTTGTCGTCTATCGCCCCTGTATCGGCAATGACCTAAGCTTAGCACTTTTTTCTCGTTGTTTTCCTCAATTCTTTTTCGACGTCTTTATCGATAGAAAGAATTTGTGACCTTTTTGATTTTAATTTTTCTTACTGTTTTTAAAAAATTTCAGATGTAGATTTCTTCTGAAATAAATATCAGATACTAAGCTCACTGCTGCATGATATTCACGCCGAAGCGTTGTTAACATCCGATTTTTAAGTAACCTCTACGTACATTATTTACATTATTCGAACTATTGTCCTCATCTTTGTCGCCATATTTATTACAACGTTTCGGCCCTTCAGTATCTGTCTATATTTCTGAGATGAGGTATTATGTACATTATTTACATTATTCGGACTATTGTCCTCATCTTTATCGCCATATCTATTACAACGTTTCGATCGTTGTACGCTCCGGCCTACTTCAGGTGGTTGGAATGTCGAACTTAACTCTTTATTTTGCTCACTGGGGTAGACTGTTCTATTTCCACGTGCCATGTTTAATGGATGTCCTCAAGGACAGTGGATAAAGGCGTTAGTTAGATCCAGTGACAAGATCCAAAGTGTGTGAGTTCAATGCCCGGCTAAGGCAGTGGAGAACTTTCAGAGGGAAATTAACAGGAGATAACTGATAACTGACATCCATTAAACATGGCACGTAGAACTAGAACAGTCTACCCCATTGAGCGAAATAAAGGGTTCAGTTCGACATTCCAACCACCTAAGAAGGCCGGAGCGTACAAGGATCGAAACGTTGTAATAGATATGGCGATAAAGATGAGGACAATAGTCCGAATAATGTAAATAATGTACATAATACCTCATCTCAGAAATATAGACAGATACTGAAAGGACGAAACGTTGTAATAAATATGGCGACAAAGATGAGGACAATAGTCCGAATAATGTAAATAATGTACATAATACCTCATCTCAGAAATATAGACAGATACTAACCTCTGCGTGTTTACGCTGAAAAAGAAACTGAATCGTATAAGATTCGTCAAAATCCAGATAAAATCATCGATGACACTCTGTCAGATTTGCTTTATTTCTTTTAAAGAAAGACGGGAAAATCTACTTTGCACAATAAGAATACATTTAGTAAATAACCTTGTGGCGGCCTTCACCCCATTAATTTAACTTAGATTAGGAAACCAAACTGACGTGAAGAAAAAAAAGATAAGCCAAAAACATCATTATACATAAAATATGTATTTAACAAAATGTACAAACAAGGATGTGAAAGAAAGGCATGCATTGAGTAAAACAAGAGTTGTCTCTCTTTAACTATCAATTGTTCCAAAGTTCACTGAAAGAAATAAGGTTGTAATAGTTTCTGGTAATAAAAGTTTTCAACAGTTTTGCTGTGTAAGAAAAAATATTATGTGAGTATAGGGAATATTCAGCATGTGAGTGGTGGTGTAAGTGAGAAGATTGGCACATGGTTTCAACTGTCGTGGATTCGTGTGGCAGCTGAAATCTCACTACTTAACTAAGAATATTCTTTGCTTATATAGGTGATCATCGGCTCCGAAACGCTGCATGGGGAAAATCACTCTTCACGTGCAGACAATCTGATTGGTTAGCATTGACGAATCAACGAGCGAGCTTTGGAGAGACTCACAAAAACTTCTGGGATCCGATTCTCCCAAAAGTGCACGAAATCGACTAAATGAAAATATAGCAATTATAAAATTGTCGCATAGCTGCGATTTATAAATTGTCCATTACACAATAGTGTTGATTTATTATCCAATGAATGCTTGTTGTTGTATAATTTGAATTTGCTTAAGTATGTATGTATGTGTGTGATCATGATGATCATTACACCCTCTACCAAGAAAATCAATTCTTTCAGTTATATGATGTTTTTATTTATTTTTTCATTACCGTCTGTTCACAGCGCTGATTAACACAGCAATTAACTAATTAAATAGAAATAAGAAAATTATTATTCATTTATGATTCACGTTTTTCTTTGGATATGAACTTAATCAAAATTAACTTTTTATGAAACCTGATTGACTGGCTGTTAAAGATGTGCGTCGTTAAAATATAAAAATAGTGATGATGAGTTTGAATGCGTTGAGAAGTCATGGGAATGATTGCTGCAAATTAAAATAATGACAACAAATTCTTCTCATCGTGGACATTTTTATTTTGTTAGACTCTGAGAATTTAGAATAAAATATGGTAATTTTAGGCACGTTTGTCTTTTTCAAGTTTTATGGGAAATGCTTTTTGTTTCATGCTTGATGTTTTCTGTTGAATGAGTCAAACGAATTCTGTTTCTTTTTTTGTATTTGAGGACAAAGTATTTTTATTTGTTATCAGCGAATACTATTGCTATTTCATCATAATTTTCTTGCGAGATGCCAAAAATTTCCCAAGGATTGAAATGTAAAATATATTGTCTGCTTTTTATTAACTGAAAAGTAATGTGTGAAATGTCTTATTCTGCTGTTGTGAACATAGTTTTTGTAAATGCGATGAAATTGTTTGGATGTCATCACAAGTATTTGATCTCGTTTCCTCCTCACAGAAAATTATTATCAACTGATTTTCTAATGAATTCGCTGAAAATTTCTTGGCACGACTCACTTTCAATTTTTTCATCAAATGATATATATATATATATTAAAGGAACCAATAAAACACCTACAGCAAAATGGAAATTAATAACAAAAGCTAGAATATCTAGGTCATTAAATGACCCATGCATACATGAGAAACTATATATTACTAAGTTTATAAAAAATAAAATTTACTGAATCAAAGAAATGAAATAGCTATTCTTTGCCAACATTGTCAAAAATTTTCCTTAAATAATATTTAAAAATAAAATAAAAATAAAAAAAAATAAAAAAATGGGAGCTAGCAATATACATACATATATTTGATATGTAATAATAATTTTTAAATAATTTAAGTAATTCCATTACATTTACTTGATTTAAAAAGAAATATAGACTATTACTATCAGGTCACCCCATAAGTTCTGTCCGAATTTTGAATAAAGAAAACAAGTGACCAAATGTTACATTTAATTACAGATTCAATCAACAATGTATTTTCCCTGATTATCTATGACTTCCTTCCATCTATTAACAAGCTTACTAATTCCATTACTGTAAAATTCTTTTGGCTTTGATTCGAATAACTCACAAATGTCAGTTTTAACCTCTTCCTGTGTTACAAAAGCTGTTTCTTCCAAATGATTCTGTAAGCTACGAAACAAATGGTAGTCTGAAGGAGCAAGATCGGGAGAATAAGGTGGATGAGGAATTTTCACCCAACCAAATTCTTCGATCTTTTGTGACGGGATTCTTGCTGTGTGGGGTCGCGCATTGTCCTGATGAAACATCACCTCTTTTCAATTCACTAGAGCAGGTCTTTTTTTCCTCAAAGCTTGGTTCAAACACTCTAATTGCTGACAGTATATTTGAGCATTAATTGTTGCACTAGGTGGTAAGAATTCAAAGTGGATTATTCCTTGGTCATCCCTCCAGATTGAAAGAACCTTTTGCCCATAAAGTTCCCTTCTCGGCTGAGGCTGGGATCCTTCCCCTTTACCAAGACACTGTCTACGACGGTTAACATTTCGATAAAAGATCCATTTTTCGTCGCCAGTCACAAGTCTATCCAAAAAAGGTGAAGCAAGTTGGCGAGAATGTAGAGAAAAGCAGATGTCAACTCGGGATTTGAGATTGTTTTCAGACAATTCATGAGGCACCCATTTTCCAAGTTTAGGAACTTTTCCAAGTTGTTGAAGATGGCGATGAACAGTTCTATGGTTTGAACTGAGAACCACTGCCAATTCCTCAACTGATAAAGCAGGATTTTCTTCAAGGGCTGCTTCAAGAAGCTTTTCATCAAACTCAACTGGACGTCCGGTTCGATCTTCATCTTCAAGGGTGAAATCTTCACCTCTGAATTTTGCAAACCATCTTCTGCAAGTTCTTTCATTCATACATTCCTCTCCATAAACTGAGTGAATGTTTCTAGCCGCTTCGGCTGCTGAGTTTCCTTTCTTGAACTCATAAAGCATTATGTGCCTCAAATGATTCTTGGGTACTTCCATGTTAGCAGAGTTTTAATTTTATTGTTCTCTGAAATAAAATTTAATCAGTTTAAATGCATCTAAACATAAAAATAATGTTCAGCTCCATTAGACATTATAAAATACTCTTTAAATTTCGTTCATTTTAACAAAAAGTGAAAATTCGGACAGAACTTATGGGATGACCTGATAATTAAGAGTAAAAATAATATTTTAAAATTGTAGTTAAATATAACGTATTCTAACCCAAACACCCCTTTTAGAAAGAATCTTTAAGTATACAAGTACGAATTTAACGGAAAAAATGCCGAAAAACGTTTTGTCGTTAATAATTATAAAAAAACAAAAAACAGACGACATGCGTTTAACGGATGTCAGAATTCGTTGAAAAATGCACCCTACCCTCCCTAAACTTTATCTCTTTTTTGAAAGTAACACATAATTAATACAATAATAGTTAATAAAAATGAACACACTACCGCCCCTGACTAAATGATTGGATTTCTCTGTATCTTTGGAAACAGTAAATTATGAATTTATATGTGCGTTTAAAACTCAGTAAATTTAAAAATAAGTTATCCCAAAATTCGCTTCAAGATGAAACAGAACTAATGCTTTTAATTTAATTATATAATTAAATTTGAAGTTTTTAGCTTTGGTTTTGAAACATGGTTATTATAGTGTAGCGAAGAAATCATATTTTAAATCAGTTAATTTATTATATATATACATACATATATATATATATATATATATATATATATATATATATATATATATATATATATATGTATAGCGTGGGAAATTTATTGTTTAAAAACAGTAATTTTTATTTTGCTAACCAGACGCTTTCGCTATAGCTAGACGGTATAGAACATCAGGTCAAATGACGGTTCCGTATAGGATAGAGGTTCGATTCTTTTTACGAAATTTCTCGGACATTCAGGCAGGTAAATGTAATTCATACGGTTTATTATAAACAAGCCATTTACTTAAATAGTTGTATCTATAATAACAAACAGAAAATAATATAAAAGTAATACACACACACACACACACACACACACACACACACATATATATATATATATATATATATATATATAGAATTAATGTGAATAAAATTTGTCATTTAGCTGATTCAGCATTCCGACTCCATAGTTATCAGTCAGGGGTTATTATTCTCTGTGTTTGTCCGCACGCTCCCGTTTGCATGGATATGTATCGTGATCATTTTGCCTTTTTCTCCCCCCCCCACTTTTTTATCTGAAGCAGATTTAGTCTGGTTTTGTTTCGGCTCTAGACATGTGATCTGATTTTATTTATTTAGTTTTATTTATCAGCATTTTAGTTTTTTTTTTGCTAGGGAAGCTGTATTTCATTTAGTTACGTTTTTATATAAAGAATTGTTATTAATGCTTAAGCAATAAATATCTTATATATATATATATATATATATATATATATATGTTTTGAACAATAAAAGTATTAAAAAATTAAAAGTTTCAGACTCATTGGGTTGTATTTTTTGTTTTATTATTTCAGTTAGGTTCTTCGACTAGTTTCAGCCAGCATGGCCATCATCAGGATAAAATATCCCTGCTTTTTAGTAGCAGTGAACTACAGGAGTGAATGACTGTTTCTGAAGAAATTGAACTTTATCTGTAGTTTTCATTTCTTTTTTATCGTTAATTTTCGTCAGTCCTTGTGTGGGTCAACCGGCCTCTTTCAAGTTGTTTTTAAGATAGAGAATAGGAGGTTACTGACTTTCCGAATACCCTCCTTGTTGCTTTTGAAAGTTTTAATGGTACTAATTATGGGGGGGGGTAGCTTTATTCATATTTTGGTATTTGTGTGTATGTGTGTGTGTGTGTGTGTGTGCATGTCTCCATGTACTTGTACACATACACACACACAGATGCGTACTTTAATATTTGTTCCTTTATTTGTTTATTAATATATTAACTTTATATTATATTTGTTTCTTTTATTTATTGATTTAAAGTTCATATTTATTTCTTGATTTTTAGTTAGTACTTACATTATGTTACTGCTTAAGCATTTATTGTTAAGTGGGCAATTTTCTTTCTTTCTGCATTTACATTTAATGATGTTATTTTGCTGTATGTTGTTTTAATTGTAATTGGTTTTGTTGAGTATTTTTTTTATTCTGCTTAATTATTATTTTCTCCTTGTTATCCATGCAGTTGTAACTAATTTTGACTGTATTTTTATTGATAATTTTTGACAATTTGCTGTTTTTAGGGATGTTTTTTTGTTAATTACTTTGAAAAATATTTTCCCTATTTTTTGTTTTTATTGCACTATTAACCAACAATTGTGTAAATAAATTATGTTTATTTTTTTCTCTTGTTTTTGTTTGAATTGTTTTTATTTTTATCTTCTAGTTTTTTGAATTTCTGCTGTTTTCTTACGACTGATTCATATGTTTTTTGTTTTCATTGAATATTTTTAAGCTGCTAGAATTTGTTGAAATTCTTTTATTTATAGATATAGGTATTTGTCTGAATACGTTAGGGGGATGGTTGCAATTTTTGTTAATGTATATTGAGTTGTTGTTTGGTTTTCTGTGTGCTGTGTATATTCTGTTGTTTAAGTTGAATGTTATATCTAAGAAATTTTCTATTTTTTGATTTCATTCAACCATTTTCTTTTAATTTCACGATATTGTGAAATCAAAAGAAAATATTTGAATCCGTCAACACTGCAATAATAACAATATCTCCACACGTGACAGGAACTGACGTCATTTTCAGTTAACAGTATGAAAATAGAATTCTCTAAATTCTTCCAGTTGCTAAGGACATTTTGTTTTTGTTATTATTATTGGTTACGTTGTTTAATTAAATTCATTTCGTTTTTTTTTTTGCTTTGAGAAAGTCCACATTAGACGAAACGCGTCAGCAATAAGCATATTGTCTTTCTACAGGTTAACTTTGAGAAATTTTCATATATATATATATATATATATATATATATATATATATATATACACGCTGGGTCAATTAAAGAGAAAAAAGATAGTTAACAAAAAAAGAAGTCAGTGTAATAATAAAAAAATAATAAAATAAAAATAAAACAAAAAAAAATATCCATGGTAGTCGATTTTCACGAATACTTGGTAATGTGGTCGTCGGTGGTTAGGACGGCTGGTTGGTCTCCCTCTCAACGACACTCCATATGTAGTAATTCCGAAAACTTGAAGGTTACACTTTGAGTTGTTGACATAATGATGAAATTCTCGTATGGGTCACGTGGGCCATTTTGGAGGAAGTCTTGCCGGAATACGTTCGTCCTTCCCTGTGTCACCCTCTTGATTCAGGACTTGATCACCATGCCTTAGGATTAAATGCTAACGTTGAGGCGCTGTGGGAAGAAGTATGACATATTCGTCATTTTACTTCCGACTCCCAGGATCATCACAGCTGATGCGAACTGTGATGTGTGTATGATCATAGATATCGTCGTCGGGGGTCGGGGTCTCCTTGAGCCACCTGTGATCATTTTATTCCGCATCCGATCTTGGTCGAAGTTCTCATCGGAGAATAACCAGAGTATGTGAAGCTCGTCGGTGTACTTTGAGATATTGACGGACATGAACTACGCTAGCATCATTACTTACGAATTGTACGCGTAGACCTCGTCTGATAGTGCAAGCTAATTACTTAAGCTAATCAGCGATGGCCCTTATTTCTGTTGTGAACTTACCACCCTGACTGAGTTGTCGTAGAGGAGTTTCATTGACTGATATCCATCTCTAGTCGTAAAGCGGCTCTGTCTTGTTTCTTTAACCAATTTGAGTAGAAAGGCTCACCTATATTGAATTCATTGTTTCTTCACTATTTACGTTATTCGGACTATTGTCCTCATCTTTGTCGTCATATTTATTACAACGTTCCGGCCGTTGTACGCTCCGGCCTTCTTTAGGTGGTTGGAATGTCGAACTGAACCCTTTATTTCGCTCACTGGGGTAGACTGTTCTAGTTCCACGTGCCATGTCTAATGGATGTAAGTTATCAGTTATCTCCTGTTAATTTCCCTCTCCAAGTTCTCCATCGCCTTAACCAGGTATTGAACTCACACTCTTTGGGTCCTATCACTGGATCTAACTAACGCCTTTATCCACTGTGCCATGTGTCCTTGAGGAACTAGAACAGTCTACCCTAGTGTGCGAAATATAGGATTCAGTTCGACATTCCAACCACCTGAAGAAGGTCGGAGCGCACAACGGTCGAAACTTTGTAATAAATATAGCGACAATGATGAGGACAATAGTCCGAATAATGTAAATAGTGTGCATAATACCTCGTCTCAGAAATATAGACAGTCATTGTTTTTATGACTCTGTTTAATCTTTTTTTTTTTGATCAATGGTTAGAGAAAGGGCGTGCAAGAAAGAGTAACAACGGTGCATTAGGCACTGAAGCCAGAAATATTCATTTTCTTTGAAAAGATTTTTATTTTCATATTACTAAAGATTAATTACACCAGAACACGAATAAAACGAAATTATTAAATTGTAGACAAGTTAATCGAGCTTCAGTTTGCTATGTAAATTCACTGTAAATTGTTCCCTTTACGAAAGCGAAATTAAGGTATATTTATGCCACTTTTTTTAAATCAGTTCACCCAAAGCAAGGTAATAATGCCACTAAGACGCAAGTGGATACTGAAAGTGAAAGCGAATGAAACAAAGGAACCGGAAGCCCCATCCTAAACAGAGAACAATGGATAAAGCAATAATCCTGTTGAAAAGAGTGGGGAACAGTGTCAGTCGGACAATCTACCTCCACTGAAGAGAAAAAGAGAATAATTATTAAATAAATTTTCAGAGTTTTGACAGAGATGTTGGAAGTGCAGAGTTGAAATAGATTTTAGAAAGGGTCGGAAAACGAATCCTAAATAGGAAACAAGGGACAAACCTCTACTCCTGTTGAAAAGATCGCTTCATTTTTAAAACTAAAAAAAAATATTGAAATACCATAATCTGGAGTATTTAATTTTTTTTTGAGTGTAATTCATTGCTTTTATTTATTTTTTTTATTAATTTCTTGCCTATTTGATGTCATTTGCACTCAATGAACTTTTTTCAATATTTTTTTTAGTACTTAATCGATAGTAATAAGTGAAAAAGCTCTCTAGATTATGAATTACAAAAATTTCATTTAAAAAATTTTAAGAAACATGTTGTGAGCGTATTTTGGCTTTCATATGCGAATCAAATTATATTGAATTTGCATAGCATACTGGACTATTAATTCTATTAACTTATATAAAATTTAATAAAAGAAATTGATATTCGTTAGCTGGAGTTCTTAATCTATATTACAGTGTAACCCGGATATAAGAGAGATCGTCTCTGGTCCCAAATTAGAGCCATACTTACCTAAACAAAATAGAACAAACCCGGATATAAGAGAAACCCGGATATAAGAGACTTCGTCTCCGGTCCCGACAACTCTCTTATATCCGGGTTACATTGTAATATGAAAAAGAAAATGTGAAAAAAAAAAATGATGATTTCCGGTTGCTGGGCCTATTTTACAGCTCAACTGAAAGAATTCCTGTTATCTATGGTACCAAAAGTGGGTTTGTACAAAACTGATTTGATTTTTCTTCTTTCCTTTGACAAGACGGCAACTGAATCGGGTAAGGTAAATGGTACAGTAGTTGCACAAGACTCGGTTGGAATCAATAAACCCAAAACGACAAAGGTTCCGTTGGCATGCTTGAATCCCCAAGCGATTATATATTTTAAGTCTTCAAAGAAAAAGATAGAACTATCGTGAATACTTCGGGTTATATTTTTCATTCGGCAACTAGAATCCCATCCGGGCTGATTTCCAGTTCTCATCCCATGATTTAAACGATCTCGCCTACTGCCAAATATGGTATGATAATTTTATTGCCACCAAGCTGTCAGGTCATGTTCATATTTGGCGATAAATTCTTGATGAGTTTATTCTCATACCCTATTACAAATTCCACTTTACTATTTATTTAACTATTTATTTATCTGTTTTTTTTTTTTTAAACCTGTCAAGTAATGGATTTTTAAACCTGTCAAGGAGTAATGGATAGCGGCATGGATTGAGGAATCAGAGAGCCGAGTTCGAAGTCCAGTCGAATCCATTACATTCACTTACGGGCTAATACACTTGGGAAAGGTATGAATTCTCCCTTCCAGCTATGACAGGGCAGACTGGGTTCTATAGCCTTGGATGGCAACTGGTCTACCGCAGAAAGAAATGATAATTTTCATGTCAGTCATATATCGAAAGATACATGATCACCTATCACGCATGGCACATAACTGATCTAGCCATTAAAAAAACAAGAACGAAAAGCAGTGGTAACCCTCCTGCCCCCCCCCAAAAAAAAAACAAACTTTGAGCGTTGAGTTAAAAGAAAATAACTGAGACATTCGGAAGAGGCATTGCACGTAGACGAAATAAAGGATTCGGTTCGAAATACCAATCACCTGAAGAAGGTCGGAGCGTACATCTGCTGAAACATTGTGAATATGAATATAACAGTCCGAATAATGTAAATAATGCAAGTAATCATAATATTTTATCTCAGAGATAGAGAGGCTGAAACGTTGTGACTATAGCAATGTAGATGAGGATAACAGTCCGAATAATGTAAACAATGCAATTAATCATAATAACAAATCTCAGAGATAGAGAGGCTGAAACGTCGTGAATATGGCAATGAAGATTAGGATGGCAGTCGGAATGATGTAAATAATGCAATTAATCATAATACCTCATCTCAGAGGAATGGACAGATATTTAAAAAAAAAAAAAAAATATACAAATGCCTGCGATGAAAAATTTTGTCAGTTAAATTGTTAAACTTCTCCAAAGGCACCATACAGTTACTAGTGTTTTGTAAAATTCTGATATAGATGTGTATTTTATTTTGCCATAATATCGTGTTTAATGATGTTCTGGAGCTGCCGTCCTTACGACGTTTAAGAGCTTAGAATATTTCTTTTGTTTTACGGATGGCATGTCCACCACCAAAAGGGGGGGGGGGTCTGCAGATCGTTTCTGATTTTGAACATAAAGGAACCTGATCATTTTTATGAAGTTCCCTATTTTTCAAACAGACGCTCTTTGTACCTTAACATTGGCATTTTTTTCTATTTCCCTGCATAAGAAGCGAAACAGCCTCTGAAAGAGAAATGAGCATGCCGCGTAACATTACGTTAGGTCATTTTTCCTTTACGGACCAATAAAGGAGTGTTTGAGAAAACGATATATACATTTTTATATTTCAAGAACAATTTTAGGGATTTTTATTCATCGCACTTTCTCATAAATTTTCCGCCTAAAGGTGTGTTTCTAAATACAATACAAAATGTGTTCTTAAACGCCTGGATACAACCGCTGCAGAAAAAATTTTAGACTCTAACACGAAACCACTTTCTCTAAGTTGAAAAATTAGGTCAGATTTTGTGAAATGGGATGAACCGAACATTTTATAGCACCCCGTTGTATATAGGGTGGGGAGTAATCTGGCTGTATGTAATACTACTCTCGTGAAATAGTAAGAACAAAGTAAGCTAGTTAAATATCAGTGAGTTATGGATAACAAGCTAATAATGTCGATCATTTCATTTGTGTAGATTTCGATCTTCCCATGATTGTAAGCTTTTATAGGTGTGAGTGTATGAATGTCGATACATGTTTCTCTCTACATCAGCACAAACATTATTTCTATTTTTATCCCAATTAAGACCACCTTGTGTCGTTAAATGACTTTGGACATCGTAAAAGCCAGCATCATCCCAATGAAGAACAACATTAAGAATTTAATGTTTCCGGTTGATGACTTATGATATTTTCCATTTTATTGGAATGAAATGGAACAAATATTCTTCAAGAAGAAGGCCAAACTTTGCGAATGCGTTTCCGTGCGACAATTCAATTTTCGTATGAAACTGAATTGTGAACAACACCTAACGATGTGCCCATTCAACGAGTGAAATGCGTGTTCGTGTGTGTATTCATGAGTATGCTTGAGTAAGAGAAAGTGGATGACTTTTTTTTGTGTGAGACACAGATAATATGTGGTTCATCGGACATCCGTATGCATGTGTTTCTGTGTGTGAGATAGATCGATAGATAGATAGATAGATAGAAAGTGTAAGTGTATGAGAGAGGAGTGTAAGAGAGAGAGAGAGAGAGAGAGAGAGAGAGTGTGTGTGTGTGGAGGTGAGTGAGTATAAAAGCTGAACAAGTAACGACAAATATTTTTGTGTCTTAAATATCCTTTTAATTCTCATTAGTTTTTTTTTCATTTTCTCTTTTTCTCTTTCAACCACGGCTTATTTTATGACTTTGACCTTTTAGATAATTTTTGTTTAAGGATAAAAAAAATGTTTACTACGAATTTTTGGTGATCAACAACTCGGTCAGGTTTCGTTGGTAAAACAACGAAAGTCGCGCAAATACTTTAACACCGGGCAGATATGCAATGTTCTCTCGCCCTCACTTTAAAATGCGCTGATTTCAGTCCCCAGCCGATTTACCATTTTCAAGTCGATTGTCACATTCAAATATAAATAAATACTTAATTTTTGGCATGAGAAATAGTTGCGATTAAAACAGATAAAAAAGATGGTATTCGATCATTGTCGCCCCTAGGAAATAACTTTTCTGTTTGTAGCCATGTTTGTCACTTCAAATTTGTCACTTCATTAATACCAGCAGACAAATCTCTTTTAACGGCAAATTCATCTAAAGTTGTTCTGATATTTGTTTTAGAAATACAAATTGAATTGAGTTATTCCTTAATTTTTTTTGTCTAATTTATCTAAAAATAAAATGTTATTAAATAAAATAATTCAATTGAATATGTTTGACGTATATTTGATGTCAAAAACTTCAGTAGTTAAATTAAAAAAATATTTTGTGTCATATATGGAATTTACGTGAACATCAAATAAGTACGGTGATTCCATAATTTTTGTCATGAGTTGTTCCTGTGTTTGCTACAAACTTTTTAGTTTCATAAGAGATTATCTGGCCTGGCGATTCTACACTACATATCGAGTTTCTTGACAAAATCCAAAGAAAGATCTGTAATCAAGACCAGGCATCTGGACTTCAGTCACTGAGATGGAGTGTTTTCCCTCTGTCTTTTCTACAAATATTTTCATAGCAATTGTTCTAATGAGCTTTCCTTGACTGCATGAATTTAAGCGTTCTGCTAGATTCTAGTCTATAAGTCTCATCAATTTATTATCGAAATAGCTAAGCTGCAATCGTCTTTTCTACTCTAATAGTTTCTTTTCTCACACTTCTCACCTGTATGACTCCTTTCTGATTTCTTGCTTCCCTGATAACTACATTCTTCAGAAAATTAAATGCAAGGTCAATCGCCATTTTGTGTCTTCCTGAATATATGTATATTGTTTTTTCTTCTCATTCTTTTCCATTGTCAGTAACCCCATGCTTCCTGGTGACATCATTGCCTTGCATGCAACGAAATGATTAAGAAAAATTCATTTTACAATTCGCTCTTTTTTTTTTTTTAAACTCGTTTTCATAAAACTGCGTCGCTTCCAGTCGTTTAGTCATGTTAATTAAAATTTTCAGAATTTATTAAATGAAACATTGTTATTATTATTATTATTATTATTATTATTATCATTATTATTATTATTATTATTATTATCATTATCATCATTATTATTATTATTATTATTATTATTATTATTATTATTATTATTATCATTTTTATTTTCTTTGCTTTCTGGCGTTTACACATTTCTTTCCGGGTCCCACCCAGAGACCTAAGGTTAGAAATGGCATCATGACACTTTTCACTGACAAAAAAAATAAAATAATATAAAATAAAATAATTACATAGATATAGCCCTTCGTAAAGTGTGGGCTGTACTTGTCAGAACAATTTTTGTATCTCCTTGAGGCATGGACTTCCAGGAATCCCTGCAATTAGTCTACTGCAATCTTTTCCAACCAGTCCTAGGGCTCCAACTACAACATTATTATTATTATCATTATTATTATTATTATTATTATTATTATTATTATTATTAATTGTTAAGAAAAAAAACAAAAATAAGATGAAAACAAAGCTAATGAAAAGGGATAAAAAGCCATGATGATAATTTCAATAAACGTTGAAATATTTAAAGTTAATTATATAATCGACTATTTTTTACTAGTGAAGTAGCGATAAGTTACAATTTACGATAGTATCAGCCACTAACGGTGCATGGAAAAAGTCAGCTGGAGGATGTGACTCTGTACCCGATTAAGCAGCGAATACTGTTTTCACGATTTTATTTTATCTTACAACATAAAATAAATACCCAATGGGCATAAGATGTATGTGTGTGTGCGCGCGCGTGCGTGTGCGTGTGGAGAGTGTTTTGAAGGCTTGGACTTACTAAGAGCAATTCATTTGCCAGATTATCACGTCGTCTATGGTTCGTCGTAAGAGGAACTCAGTTGAAATGTTAATATTAATGAAATAATTCCGCAACCACCGGACATTTTCATCTGCCACAAGATTTTTTTTTTTTTACACAATCAATGTGTACACCAAATATAAAGGCTTGTTGATTCCTAAGCAAAAGTTAACTGAGATGAAGGTGACTTCTAATACCTGATACTATCCCCCAGCTTCCATCAGTGGGAGGAGACGAAGCACTGGTCAACTTAACAGCGACTGGCGGTAGAAAGTATGTCACAGAAAGAAAGAAAGAAAGAAGATAATGATGAACAACAATCAAAAGGTCGATTGAATTATAATCACATGGTCATACGATCATTGTATGAAGACTTAGGATAAATAGACAATTTCATTTCATGTACTTGAAACTTGACTGACATAGAATATCTCAGTTTTCTTTTTTCACTATCTATCTATCTATCTATCTATCTATCTATCTATCTATCTATCTATCTATCTATCTATCTCAACTTGTTTCTTTCTTTCTTTCTATCTATCTATCTATCTATCTATCTATCTATCTATCTATCTATCTATCTATCTATCTAAGCCACTCCATATCTATCTATCTATCTATCTATCTATCTATCTATCTATCTATCTATCTATCTATCTATCTATCTATCTCAACTTGTTTCTTTCTTTCTATCTATCTATCTATCTATCTATCTATCTATCTATCTATCTATCATGTCACAACCTAATGATGAGAACAATCCGATATTTCGAACAGCGTAAATGAAAAATTAAGTATAAACATAATTAAAACATTGATTCATTTTCTATACATTAATAAATTATTTTCTCTTTTAATTAAAACTTAATTTTTTTAAAGTCGAAATTATGATCGGACTTATTACGATAAACAACAAATGCGTTGAGTGTAGATACCCCCCCCGTAAAAAAAAAAAAAAAAAAAATCGCCAAAGGAGGACACACGACATGAGCAAAACAATAAAAACTTCGTTTTATCATCAAATCATTTGTGTGTCATTTGCTATGAAGAAAGATTAAAGGATTTTATGATGTAATTTAAAAAAAATTCTTTTTTATATAAAAATCTTATTTGTTTGTTGTTGATGCGGGGTCATAAATTTGTTGATTCGGGGTCATAAATTTGCACAGGAAATTTGGGCGTCTTTTTGCCATGAAAAGAACACATTGTTTTGCAACTTCTTGCAAAAATCAAATAATTGTCGGGTTTTAATGAAAATTACTGGACTTATTCACAAATGAATGAAATTATTTTTAAAATGCTCATTGTTTTTAGAAACTATTTGTAAAAATACATGTATTTTTAAAACAGTTACATATCGCTCATTTAATTTTCTGAAATTTCGAGAAATTCTTTTTTGTAATGCTTTTATTTATTAGAACAAATCCTCCGAGAATTTAAATCCTTAACCTTTTTGACAAACAAGGACCCTCAGTTATAAGAAATCTATTCTGAATGATAAAATAAAAAATGCAACAAAACAAAGAGATTATTTAATTAGAAAAAAAAAACTTTTAATTACTTTTATAAATAAAATATATTATAGACAATTGTCTTAAGAAAAAAGGATTTTCGATGAATAATGCAGTTTTACAAGATTTTATTTTCATTTTTAAAACATTTTAATTAGAATAATTTATAAAATTTTAAATCTTTTAAAATTCTGTAGTAATTTGTAAAGGTCAGGTGATATTGTTATTAAATTAAAACTATTTACTAATCATAAATGGAAAAACTCACTACAATTCAATGACCCCCTACTATTTTAAAAAGAACTTTAAATTTATTTTACATGTGTACAAACGTGTTGATTTTTGTAAATACGGATGTCCATACACGACATTATCGCAAGAGCGTTAACTATAGTAAATTTAAAATCTATTTGTAATTTTCTAACATTACCTCCACAAACGTCTTCGTAAATAAGGCTATAAAAGTACCTAGAATTTAATAAAGATATTAGATAGTGTGGAAAATAAAAGTTATCAGTGATGAAATCTCCTTGTTGGTTGCTCGTGAGATCATTTGACTAAATCTTCTTGTTTGCTGGTTAAAATGTTATTGTTCTTTGGTCTTAAAAGGGATTCTGTTCAAAGACGATTCGGCTAAAATATTGTTAACCACTGAAACATCCGTTCGGCTTCGTCGTGTCTTTTCCCCCACGTTTTGTAGATACAACTAGACCTACCGCATCTCCATCGAAAATTAGCAGAATTTTCGACAATCACTTAGAATATTTTCTTAAATTTTTACGATTACTGGGTAATTACAAAAATTAATATAAATATAAACACTAAAAAGGAGTTTACGTTGTATTCTTCAAGTAATTTTTACAATACAGTTATATAACCATTATTTAAATTTCCCAAACATCGGGCTATCGATAGATCTGTTAACATAAAAAGCCCCACTTTTTCAGTAGCGGACAGGGTCGAAAAATATTGTATGACAGGTTATAAAATGGGGAGGGGCTCAACCACAACTAATTTACTATGATTTAATTTTCATAAGCAATAAATGAAATTTTCAAGAGATAATTTTGAAAAAAAAAGTACAAATAAATTTTTTATGGTAAAATGTGTATTAGTAATTCCAATGTACATCTAATTAGCAGTAAATACTAAATATAAATACAGAATTTTTTATTTATTTATTTTTTTAATTTTTAATAATTGGTTGATATTTTTAAATAGTTTACTGTATAATTCATGCATTAGTAGATAGTTCAAAAGTGTGCATTCCATTATATTTATTTACTTGATTATTGCGCGAATCTGACAATAATTACTTTTGCATTTAATTCATCAACCAATTCTTTATCAATGGACAGAAATGTGTATAATTCTAAATTCTCCTCAGACAGAGAATCTCTCAACCATATTTTTATAATCTTTAACTTTGAAAATATTCCTTCACATTGAACTTGAGTTCTTATTACTAAAACGAGTTATTTGTGTTTGTTTCTTTATTGCATTTCTATTTAATAAAATGGGTTCGTTACTCAATCAGGAGCCCCCCCCCCACTAACCACTGGGGTGGGGTGCATGTTTACAACCTGGCCAGTACACTGTCATATTCTATATTTTAGTCTAATAATATTTGCTTCATTTCAGATTAACTGAACTTAAAATCAGCTAATTTTTCTCAAATAGCGTTTCAGAAAAGTATATTTTATTTTTGAAAGATTTTTTAATAAAGAGAATTACGTTGTGTTGACACCCCCATATATATCTATATCTATTAATATATATATATATATATATATATATATATATATATATATATATATATATATATATATATATATATATATATATATATATATATAGTAGATAAGTGAATGACAAAATGTAAAATATCCTATGTAATTCGTATTTTGTGTCTAATTTCATCAACAATCTTGAAAGTTAATACATTTATACATAAAATAAGGAGTTACTTTTCAATCAACCTATATATATATATATATATATATATATGTGTGTGTGTATATATATATATATGTATATTAATAAAAAGAAAGAACAGTAAGATATATAATCCGGTGTTCTTATAGATATTTTTATTTTTACAAAATAGTGCTCAATGTAATTTTACAGAGCATTAATATTATAAGTTAATAGACTTAAAATATGGTTTTTCGCTACACAGTTCCAACCATGTTTCAAAAATGGAAGCTAAAAGCCCCTAATTTAATTTTGTACTTAAATTAAAGACATTAGTTCCATTTCATCCTCAAGCGAATTTTGGAGTAACTTTAAAAATTACAGGGTTTTAAATACACAGCTAAAACAAAATTCATGTTTCCAAGGTTACAGATAAATCTATTTTGCTAGACTAGGGGTGTCAGTATGTTCAATATGTTTATATTTCAATGTATCAGTTATTGTTACGTTTTGGTAGTGGGTAGGGATGTATTTTTCAATGAAATCTAACATCCGTTAAAAGCGTGTCGTCTGGATTTTTTTTTATTTTTATTAACGGCTAAAATTCTAACGGCATTTTTTTCGTTCGTATATTTAAAGATTTTTGGGAGGTGTCTACGTCAGATTAATACTTTTTATTTAACTACGATTTGAAATATTTTTACTTTTAATTTTTAATATACTATATTTCTTTCAAGAACAATTAAATGTAATTAGAATCCCTCACATCAATTTTTTAAAAATTTTATTCTTGAATATTATTTAAGTAAAATTTCCATTTCTCTGATTAAGTAAACTTTAGTAATTTATTTAATTACGAATTAAAAAGAAGTTTAGGTTAGAATTCATTTTAATTAACTATAATTTTAATTACAACTTTAAAATATTTTCATTATTATTATTATTTTTTTTTTTTTATACTATATTTTATTTAATTGAAGTAAATGTATTAGTCCTGGGCAGAAAACAATGACGCAGTAACGCCGCTCGTTGACGTTAAAAAATACGTCAAAAACCGACAGCTTCCATTTTTGAAACATGGCTGGAACTGTGTAGCGAAAAACCATATTTTAAGTCTATTAACTTATAATATATATATATATATATATATATATATATATATATATATATATATATATATATATATAAATGACTATAGAAAAACTGTAGTTATTGCTGACGTGTTTCGTCCAATATGGACTTTCTCAAAGAAAAAACGAAATGAATTTAATTAAAGAAAGTAACTAATAATAACAAAAAACAGAATGTTCTTAGCAACTAGAGGAATGTAGAGAACGATATTTTTATATTGTTAACTGAAAATAACGTCAGTTATTGTCACGTGTGGAGAATATTGTCATTATAGCTGTGTTGACGGATTCAACCATGTGTGTGTGTGTGTATTTAGGCAGCAATCCTTCTTGTATGCACGTATCATTGAAAACGACTGACAAGGTGCTTTTATTTAGTTTTTTATACAATTTCTCATGCGATCTAATAATTTTTTCCGATGATAAATTATATAAAAACTGTCCAATTACTTATTCTTTCCGAACGCTTTCGGCTATACATTTAGCAATCTCCAAGGTTGAAATATATTATTAACTGTTAACAAGAAATAGATTGTTGCATGTCTTTATTTATATAATACTTTCATTTTCAAAACGCAGTCAAGATATTATGTCCATGTTCATAGTTGATATTATTGAGTGTTGATTTTTGTTTTTATTATTAAGGCTTCCATTATTTTTAACCTTTTTTTTTTTTAAAATAAAAAAATTAAAATCTTTAGACACACTGGGTTGTAGATTAATATTCTTTCGTTTTTTTATTATTATTCCATTTAGATTCCGCGACTAGTTTCGACCAAAATGGCCATCATCGGGAGGAGAAATATTTCTGCTTCCTGCTAGCACTAAACTACAGAAATGAATGTCTTGATGGAGAAAATGAACTTTTGTCTGTAGTTTTCATTTGTTTTTTTTTAATTTTTTTTATCTTTTTAACATGAATCTTTTAACATTCCTTGTGTTGGTCAAACAGTCTCTTTTAAGTTGTTATTTGAGATAAGAGCTGGATGCTGCTATGAATTCTCTGGTCAGTTTGACAGTTTTATTGGGCCTGGTGAGGGGATGTGTCTCTGTTTAGTGTTTGTGTGTGTGGTATTTGGTTCTTAGCGAGTGAGTGAGTATGATGTGTGTAAGTGTGTATATTCGTGTGGGTGAGTGTATATGTGTGAGGCCTCCACACCTCCGTAAGCATGTCTGTCTTATGTGGGTGAGAAATGTGGGTAGGTTTTGATTTGTTGAGTTATATATTCGTACTACTATCTATATATTGTTAAATTTATGGTTTAGCCCGGCTGGATATTTTGTTTTTAGACGTTGTATCCACTTATTTTCATGGGACTCTAAAATCTTTCTAATGTTATCTGCTCTGAACTTTTCTATTCTCTCAATTATAGTGAATTTGGCATGGGTTTTGAAATCATGTTTTTCCAAGCGGAAATGTTGTTCAATAATTTTTCATGGGGAGTCGACTTAATTCGTTTACGATAATTGTTAATTCTGTAGTGAAAGGGCCATTCAGATTTTTCTACTTATTGTTTCTGGCATAGTGTGCATTCTAGGAGGTAAATTATGTTATGACTTCTACAGTTAGAATCGTGTTAGATTTTGAAAGTAGATTTAGTGATTGAGCTAGTGAATGAATTCGTGTTTTTAATATGGTTGCAACATAAACTTCTTTTGTTGTTGCATGGTTGGGAAAATCCTGTTGTTTTTGTTCTTAGTTTATTACGGATTACCTTGTCCCCTGAAATGTGGTTACTACCTATGATTTCTTTTAGGTTCTTAGGTCTACGATATGCAAGAAGGCCGGGTTCCTTAAACAGTTTTTTTAGGTCTGGTTTGAGATGTAGTATTTCCCAGCGACGTTTGATTATTTGGGATAGTGGAGGCAGAGTGGGGTTGAAAGTGGTTACTAGAGGAATGCGGCTAGATTTATTTTTAATCTTGTACATTAGGGTGTCTTCTCTAGGTGTGGAAATTGCTTTATTTATTTGTTCCTTGATTAGGTGTTGTTTATAGCCACGTGTTGTGAATTGATGCTCCAGATTTTCAATGTGTTTATTTAATTCTTCATTGTTGGAACATATCCTTCTGAGTCTAAGTGCTTGTGAATAGGGAAGGTTCTCTTTGAGGTGTTTAGGGTGGGAAGACTTAAAGTGTAGATAGTTGTGGGTGTCGGTGATTTTAGTGTGTAGTGTCGTTTGTATATATATATATATATATATATATATATATATATATATATATATATATATATATATGTGTGTGTGTGTGTGTTTGTATGAGTGTGTGTGCATATATAAATATATATGTGAATAGATATGTCCTAAATAATTCAAGGGAAGTAACTCTTGCAATTTTTGTCTAAATAATTGCCCTTATGTATTCAACTAATTTTTTTTTTTAGAATTTTCCAAATTGCGAAGGAAAAATCTTAAACTGACACGTTTTAGTTTTCTTTTATCAAAAATCGTTTTGATACATATTTGAAAATAAAGAGCGAACAAAAGAGAAAAAGAAATAAAGAAAACAAAATTTATTCTTGAAATTCGTTCTCATAATTCTGCAAAGAAATTTAGGATGGCTTGAAGAAATTGTGACGTAAAAAAATAGGTTATATTTGCAAGTTGACACTGATTTAAGATGTTAGCAGCCGATAATATTTTTTTAATTTTAGAAGTCGATAAGAGTTTATATTGATTTTTATATTTTAGGAGCCGATAGTGATTTCTAAATTTTAGGAGGCGACAGTTAATTTTACAAATCACATTTTCAACTTCGATAAAACAATAATGCCAAACGTAAATTAATTTTGTTTGTAATTTTAAAACAAGTAAGGGATGAAAATTATTCTATGTACGTAGTAAAAACAGAACCAGTGAATAAACTTATACCAAAGCTTTATTGCACTTTACTATGACTACTCTTCTACTGACGGATTAAAAAAGGGTGTTTTTTTTTTTTTTATACCGCCTAGATCTTAAGGGGAGGTAACTGATGTACAGTGTATTTGTATTGAAGCGCAAATCTCTGAGGAAATTTTTATTTTTGATTGATTTATATTTGATTACCATAACTTTTTAATATTTACCTTTTTGCATTTTATTAATCTCAGCTCTTTCATTTATTTTTAGTTGAAGTATCAAGAAAGAATTATATACCTATTCGTCAAGCAGCGAAGGCTTGCTACCTAGAAAAGATAGTCACTTTTTCAACCTTATATCATAGTAATGATGTGGAGAATTAAAAGAAAAATATTCAGACCTTGCCCAAGAATTATATTTTTCTCCTTCACCTGATCCATTAGGAGAAAGTGTGTGTTTGTGTGTGTGTGTGGGGGGGGGGATTATTAAAAACCTCCACTACCACCAACAACAAGCAATAAGCAAATGAAAAACATTCCATGCCAATAACTGTCTATATTTCTGAGATGTGGTTTTATGATTACTTGCATTATTTACATTATTCAGACTGTTATCCTCATCTTCATTGCCATATTCACAACGTTTCGGCCTCTATATCTCTGAAATGAAGTATTATGGTTACTTGTATTATTTACATTATACGAACTGTTATCCTCATCTTCATTGCCATATAGAAATATATCAGAAGCGAAACGATTCAGATCAGATTTGGTGTCAAAATTATCGAGAACAAAAAAGCGAGAGAGAGAGAGAGAGAGAGAGAGAGAGAGAGAGAGAGAGAGAGAGAGATGTGGATTTGAAGAGACTTGCATTCAATTTGATGTCCTGCAACTACTAATAAAATCCTCTGATATAGTTCTATTATCATAATTATTTTCTTTTCATACCAGAGCGATGAAATGATAGAAAGCCTTGTAAAATCTTCATCACTCTCTAAAATGACATTGACAACCAATTCTTGAGACTATGTTCCAGTCGCTTTAGATTCAGATTCACAATGGCCATGACTCTCTATCAAGGTCATCGTATTTATCTGTTTTCATTTTCCCTATCAGATTTACACCAAGTTCAGTTGAAATAATCATCTCAATAATTTGACGTATTTTCTGCCATTTTGCCTTCAACAACCACGTATGGCCGCCCTAGTTATTATTACTGATGTTAATTATTATGTGTAGCTTAGTTTTAGCTCAAGGCCACAATTACGGAGTATCCTGTGAGAAACGAGTCAAATGATTAACACTAATTTCCATTCGATTCGTAAGGTAAGATTAGATAATTTATTATTTCCCTTACATCAAGCCTAAAGTTATTTCCCTTGTATTGTGAGTAGTCTACCTTGAAAACTGTTTCCCCCTCACTATAGCTAGTTGTTATTGACTAAGCTTAGTTAATTGTGTACTAAGCCACAAGAAATCTGGTTTGTATCAAACTCACTAGTAACGTTCAACAGTCTACCTCATTAGTCGTTAATCCACTTCGCTGAACTACTACCTAATGTTATTGACATTTTAAAAGCATTATTTCTATTAAACACGGATGTATTTGATATGGAGATTATCATCTTATCGTGAAATTCATAGTAAATAAATTCTGCGAGGTTTCGAGACAAGCGTACATTGTGCATTACAAGACATCAATTCCACTTAAAATAATTTATTTATTGAATCTATTTAGCTTTTTGTCAAATAACGAAAATTTATCTATCTATCTATCTATCTATCTATCTATCTATCTATCTATCTATCTATCTATCTATCTATCTATCATGTCACAACCTAATGATGAGAACTAATCCGATATTTCGAACAGCGTAAACGAAAAATTAAATATAAACATCTTTATAATGAGTACGTGTCAGGCTATGGACATATTGATCCGTACATACACACCCATGTACACACACACACACACGCACACACACACACACACACACACACACACACACACAGAGAGGGAGAGAGAGAGAGAGAGGTGGATTTTCTGAAAGTGATGGTCCCTTTTTATTCCTTCGGAAACTAACACAACCCCCACTCCCGCCCTTCTCTTGGTTGGGGCAAAAATACTTTGTTTATCAATACAATCCATATATCTATTTCTTGGTAAGGGGCTTCTTTGTGAAGAAGTGATACAATAAAATTATGAGGTTGTTCGGAAAATATTATTTGATTTTACAATCAACTTTTATTCCTCAATGAATGGATATAAACAGTGGAAAGACGAACCCTGAATACATTTCTGATAGCGAGTGATGACTTTATGATAAAACTCTAAAGGTTTGGACACAAAAAAAAAAAAAAAAAAAAAAATTTGAATGCAATTTCTGTATCGTCTTGCAACGGAATGTTTTTTTGCCTTAAAATCCTGTCGAAATGCTTGAAAAAGATGTAATCAATGGACACACTTTTAACTCTTTGACTTTCACTGTGTTCATGTGGAGCCTACTTATCGAATTTTTTCATTTTGCCAATTTTCTTGAGATGTTCGGATATTGAAGAAATGTTGACTCTCATTATCTGAAATATTTGACGTATTTTTTTCGACTAGTGCTTTCAGATTGTCAATTGCAGATGGACATCTACCATTTTGAGCTTCAAGACTCGTATCGCCAACTATTTTTTTCTATCCATTTACTAATTACTAATTTTTAAGGTGTATATTTGGTAGTGCCTGCAAAAACCGTTATTTCATTTCTTTGATTCAATAAATTTTAGTTTTTTTAGAATTCCCATATATTCTTCATATATATATATATATATATATATATATATATATATATATATATATATAGAGAGAGAGAGAGAGAGAGAGAGAGAGAGAAAGAGAGAGTGAGAAACAGAGAAACAGAGACAGATACACACACACGAATAAATGGATCGAGATATAATTACATTCATAATTCAAAGAAAGTAAACCAATATAACCACAAAAGAAAAAAAAACAGGAAAGAAAGAAAGAGAGAGAGAGAGAGAGAGAGAGAGAGAGAGAGAGAGAGAGAGAGAGAGAAAATGGTGAAGAGAAAGACGAGATGAAAGATATGAGCAAAAGAAGAAAATTCGATTGAAAGAAAAAGGATTGAAAGAATAAAAAGGGAAAGAGTAGAAAAGGAGAGAACGAAAAGAAAAATGGAAAGGGGTGGAAGGAGAAGAGAGAGCAAGACATGATTGAAAAAAAAGGGAAAAGCAGAGAAAGAATATTTAGCTAATGGATTGATTCGTTTTTTTACGGCTTAGCAACTCCTTGCATGTTATTTAAAACCAGAAAACATTTTTAGATTGTAAAAATTTTAATTTTGGAGATCATAATTGTTTAGTGATAGAAATCTCATTAATTAACCCATAGTTGGGGGAGAAGAGGTGGATTCATAACTTTCTCAAGCGTATTTGCACATCAACGAGAATTGAAACTCCGCTCCCCGATTCACAATTCCGTGTCATTACACCACCCGCACATCCAAGATTACAGCACCTGGTATTTCTAAGCGGTCACCCATCTTGGTACTGAACAGGTTGGATTTTGCTCAACTTCGGTGATCGTAAAGGAAACGTTGAGAAATAGTATGTGAGAAAAGTAGAAAGTGTCACTTAATGTTTCAATTCACACAGAGAATCACGTGATTCGAACCATCCGGTTGCCTGTTTGAATTGAGAACCGAAATCGAAACGAAAGATGAAATACTCGTAAGAGACTTTCAAGTGTCACTGCTGCAGCAGAAAAAAAACAAATAATCAAAATACAAAATGTCTTCACTTGTCCGGTTGTATTTTATTATTCTTTTTATGTCTTTCCTTCTTGAAAATCTGGCAAAATGGATATCATATTTCCAATTGGGAAGTGATTGCTTGTTAAAAGATTTTAGACGAAAAATGCCGTCTCATGCAAAAGCAGGTAACAAGGAAATATAACTACCGCCATTTTAAATTGATCATTAATTTTTTTTTTGCTAATCAGTGCCAAATCTTTTGCGAATTTTCTTTAAATTGTTAATATTTTGTGCTAAAGTATCCCCACTTGACTCTATATTTACAATATCAATATCAATATTTTTCTCGAAAGGGTTACCGGTATTAGAATGTGTAAGCCCGCTCAAAATGATAGACCGATTCTGATTGGATAGTCTGTACACACCCTTTATTCTGACTTGGAAACGTGAACTAAAAGGAATAAAAAAAAAAAAAGTAAGAATGAAAATAAATGCAATTTTTTTTCTGTTTTCATTTTTGGAATTAACATTATTTACGTTATTTAAAATCAGACGATTGTCCTCGTCTTTATTATTTTCTTTGCTTTGTTTACGGCATATCAACCTGAATGGGTTATTTAATGCTGACAAGATTTTGTTTTTATTGCTGGTAATATTTTATTTTCAGAAAGTATTTCTGGTAATATTTTTTCGAAAAATGTATTGCTGGCAATATTTTTCCCCAAATCGTATTGCTGGTATTATTTTTTTTATTCCAAAAATTTATTGCTGTTAATAATTTTTTACAGAAATGTATTGCTAGTATAAACACTTTCATAGTGTTTTGAACACAGTTTGGGGGTTAACTATTTGCTCATAGTGCTCAGTGAGGACCTGGAAACATCAGCAATTAAGAGGTAGTTCCACGCTCCTCGAAACCTCCTGATCAGAGGCCTTGCTGCTGGATGTAGTTTATCGTCATACCCAGGGCGAGATCTTTATTTTATCATTACATAAATGATACTGAACTAAAGCGGAAATTCGTGAATTTGCTGGATTTGTTGGGCCGCGTAGTGCAGTTTTAGACTCAGTGAACACACACACACACACACACATAGATAGATAGATAGATAGAGAGAGAGAGAGAGAGAGAGAGAGAGAGAGAGATAGGGGAGAGAGACGAGGGAAGAAGAAGCGAAAGAGAAATAGAGGAATATTAAGAGAGCCATGGAGAAATAAATGGATATAAAAGGGAAAGAGATAGGAAAGATGAAAATTCTATCTGAATGAATGACAGAAAGATCGGATATGAAAGTGAGAGAAAGAAAAAGAGAGATAGAATGAAAGAAAGAGAGAAAGAATAACACAGAGAGAGAGAGAGAGAGAGAGAGAGAGAGAGAGAGAGAGAGAGAGAGAGAGAGAAAATGGATTAAATTTTGACTAAAACATGAAGATAAAGAGAGAAAAAATTATGCAAATCATTTTCTTCGCCAAACAAAGCCGCCATTTTGTCACTGGCATACTTTACAGGTGATTATTGCTGCATTTTAATTAAAAAAAGAATTCTGTTCATATAAGGATTGATTTTTTTTTTCATCCACAACGGAAAGTCACTTCCTGCAAAGAATCATTTCCGTGTTATGAAGGCACAGTCATACAAATGAAACTCTGCGATCGAATTGTTATTTTAGCTGAAATATCTTCATATCAGATTGGGTTACATCAGTTTTTTCACCAATAAATTTGCAGATGAAAACAAACAAATAAGAAATCCTAATTTTCAATCAACGCAAGAAAAAAGAAGGAACAAATTTTTAATTTAAATTGTATCAATTCTGTCGTTTTTGAAGCAGCTGAGGTGTATCGCCAATTTGAAATTGAGCGAAAAACATTTGCATTTGTTTATTCTACACACTCTTTAATTTAAAAAAAAATATTTAAAGTAAAATTATAATTGAATGGCAGACATTGTTACACAGACGTACATTGAGATAAAGAAGCTTGAGATATAAAATGATGTTTCTGGTCATTCAGTGAAAGAAACGTCGATTGGTCAACCGACGTTAAGATAAGATGCCAGATAAACGGGAAGAGAGGAGGAGAAAAAGGAGGATACAAACGGAAGGGGAGGAGGAGGAAGAGGAGGAGAAAGAGGAAGAGAGGAGGAAGATTATGCCAGACATATGTTGCGTAACACGATGAAGATAACACTTTATTAAAATGTCATCACTGAAGGAGGAGAATAGAGCCCGGGTATGATGCATCTCTCATTGCCTTGTGTTAGTAACAATTAAAGTGGCCAATTAGAATAAGGCACAGATTACTTTAATGAAACAATTATTAGGAAAGAAAGTCATGTTTCATTTTTGATTGGGTAATTTTAAGGTGTTTTTTCGTTGTAGAATCCTTCACATTAATGGGGTTAAATTTTGTAAGGACTTTACTCTTTTAAAAGGAGTTTATGTGAAGCCCATATCACCAATGTATGCATTCAAAAAGGGCTTTTCAATAATGGAAGAAGTAAGAAATATTTATATTTTCTTTGTTGATGTCATGCCAAAAATGGCTTGGTCTGTTTCAAACGGGAAATGATTCTCACGAAGATACCCTTCGATTTGTACAATTAACTTCTATGAACTACTCATTTGAGGAAAATCTTAATCCAGCTGCATGAGAATTTAAAAATAAATAATTTCACTCCAAGTAAGGCGATAAAGCTACTAAGATCCAAGGAGATATTAAATGAAAAGAATAGAGAGGATAATAAAAAATGAATTTCAAGGAGACAGAATATGACGATTGACAATGCGTTTAAATTTTTGAAGATCGTATTTGATAGGGAAGTCGGAAGAGAGTTCAACAAGCGAGATGTGGAGGAGGAAAAATATTAGCATAGAACTTATGGTCACAACTAATAACAGTGAAATTTTGAGACGTAGCCGCCAATCCAGTATTGCACTTAGTGAAATGGAGGTACGAAAAAGAAAAGCTCATTAGAACAATTTTAGTGAAAATATATAAAATGCACACGGAAGCTATATTACGGCAAATGGCAAAGTGACAGAAGCCGAACTGTCAGGTCAAGAGCGATAATATTGCAGATTCTTTTTTGGATGTCAAGAATCTTCTTCTTTGGGCGCTGTCAAGAATATTGCAGAAACACCAAACCAGATTTGAGAATAGTATTCAATGCCAGATGAATGGTAGACATACAAATGTGCAAGATAGTTTATGATGGGAAAATATCAAGCCTGGTATAGTGAACCGACTTTTCTTATAACTGTTGGGGTAAAGAAAAGACTGTCAACTAATCGTAGCAACAGCAATAGATTTCTTGTTCCTCGGCCGCAACACTTGTAGCCAAATCGCAGTTCACACGATAGTCCGACGTAACAGTCCAACACACACCGTAGAGACGACAAAATGGAGTCACAAATCCAACGTTCACTTCTCGCCAACAACAACGCGTGTTCGTCGGTATTTATCAATCCACCCACGAGGATCGAATGTGGCACAAGGCCGTTTTAATGTGGGTATCCCCGAGCCCGTAGGCTCGGCCAAAAATATGGCCTTTCTGAACCCGCCTAGACGGGTTCAGGCCCTGTCAACCTCCCCGGACGAAACCTCCCCGGACGAAACCTTGCCCTTTGGCAAAGCCTCGTCCGGGTTCCTCTCTGCTAGTGACAACGCGTGTTCGTCTCACAGCTCAAAAAAATCATCTCCTTTTATAAGCGAAAAACAACGACTTCTGTTCACCGAGAGAATTTTCTGATTGGTCACGCCATTCAGGGGAGGGAAGAACATTAGCATAGCTTCTAGTCATTGATGTAGATTTTTGCTGACTACTTTTTGGTAATTTTTCTTCGGCAGATCGCACACAGAACACGAACTTTTTTTCGGGGTACCTGATTATCTCTTTCACTACAACAACATAATCGAAAACAAAAACAAAAAACAAACAAAAAACGGTTAAACCAAGAAGTAGAAAACGTTAAATCAAGAAAGTTTCTCACATGGATGTTAGCATCGGCCATGCTGATGGAAGGAGTTACTTAAGATGATTAATAGAGAGTAGTTTCGTTTTACAAGCCACTTCTTGCCCCAGTTAACAGCAGATTGAAGATCCTTTTCGAGGTCAGCTGCCAAATTGATTTTGTCGGACCTGTCAGACTTGCTATTAAGACAAGAGTAAACACTTGTGGACTTAGCATAGATATAACATCAGGAAGGTTGTTGATTAAAATTATGAACATCATACGTCTATGAATAGAGCGCTGGCAGACCCCCACATTAATGCGAACAGATGTAGAGGAATGGCCGTTTAAGATAACTTTCATGACACTGTTTGATAAGAAAGATTGAATCAAATCAAAGAAATGGCCAGAAATACCATAACCCTTCAACTAATGAAGAAGACAAATATATCAAATCCTTCGAGATATCCCAAAGCCTGAAATATACCAAATCCTTCGAGATATCCCAAAGCCTGAAATATATCAAATCCTTCGAGATATCCCAAAGCCTGAACTGAAAGAAAACCATGTGAGGTGAGATACTTAACCTTTTCGGAGTTGTTTAAAGTCTCGAGTACTTTTCCAAAAAGAGGCAAAAGTCTAACAGATCGATAGTTCGAAGGATCAAACGATTCACCCGAATTCTTAGGAACAAGAATTACAGAAGAGTATTTTCAACAATCTGGAAAGCGAGAGACAACGAGGTATCTGTTGTAAAGCTTAGAGAACAGGGGCAGTTCATGGGCAGATTTAAGGGCAATTGCACGGACATCATCGGGTACATCGTTTTAGCAAAAACAGTATAACACTTAGATCATAAAAAACCTTCATGAATTTTGAAAAATGACTAAAGTTGGTAAAATGGGGGCCCCTTCGTCCTTTGCCAACTCCTCCCTTTAATCAAACTGTTTCCTCTGCTCGACATTGAAGTGTAGACTCGCTATCGAACAGTTTCTGAGTAGAAACACCACCAGGGATGAAAATTGGTTTATGTATAATCATAGCCAATGAAAACGACAATGGTTAGCACCTAGTGAAACAGAAGAATCTATCCCAAACGAGGAAATCGAGAAAGGGTGACACTATTTGGCTTGTTAAAAAAAAAAAAAAAAAAAAAAAAAAAAAAAAAGGCGAGAATTAAATTTAGGTGATAAGAAGCCATCACGAAAAGGACACTAAGCGGTGTTATTTTTCTGACAAAGAAAAGTGGTAAAATTTTTTATTTCCATTGTCGAGAAAGGAAGATACTGGATTTAATCTGATTTATGTTACGGGGCGGGTGAAAATTCCAGGCTGGTCAAATGACCTACAGGGCAGAATTCTAAATAGATAAAAATTATTTAGGATGCAAAAAATGTCCGTTGGATCAACCGCAGAATTACAAAAAACAAAAGGCTAAAACATTAGTTATCCACGGAAAGGTCGTTTGGAAAAGGCATCTGTTTTGTGTCGAAACTGGCTAGGATAGCGAAGCTATTTTATTGGATCAGTAATTGGCACCAAGAATGCAAATACGTCCAAATGGCCACCCACTTGATGCTTGGCGAAAAGCTGATTGACGAAGTCCAGGTGATTCGGTTAAGATAAAGAGTCTAGGGTGTGAGGTCTCCTCGAAGAGAAGAAGGAAAAGGAAAAGAAAAAGAAAAAAAAGGGGAAGATAATTTTTTTTTTCCTTGAGCAGGAATTTTTAAACCGAGGCTAGTCTGGCTGCACCCACGCCGCTGGGCGCCCATTGGCTGAATGGTGACGTGAGCGTTAGGCGGAGGTAATCATGTGGAGTAGGAGGGGAGGCCTGTTGGCACCCATTGAGGGGATAGGTGTGAGATGCCACTGTGAGAGAGAGGAGAAACCCGTTGACACCCTCTGAGGGTATGGGTGAGATACCAATATGAGAACAGAAGAAGGTGGGAAGACGAAAGACTTCCAAAAATGGAAAATAATAAAATTTTCCTGGCTGAAAACAAAGAAGTGGATTGTGGGTTTAGAATTATCAAGGAACCTAGACCCCGACAAGCCCACCCCGGTTTTGGCCGGCGTCCATATAAGCAGAGTCGCAGCGAGTTCAGTTCCAGTTCGAGTTCAAGTTCAAGTTCACAGTTGGGGTTGGAGACAGGCAGGCAAGCAGTTGCATCCGCCTCGAAGAAGCTGACTAAGATTCGCGCAAATTCCGAACTCAATTTCTAACCAAGAACAATTTGAAGAACGACTTAGACTCACACCACCAAAACAAGTTTTACGAATATCACCTGAAGATACACTAAGAACCAGTTTCTTAAAGAACAAACAACTTAAGATGTTAAGACTCGCCTAACAAACACAAAGTGTCACGAATCCATATAGCGGGTTGGGAAGTAGACGTAGTCCTGTATTCAGCAACCATATGTAAAATATTGTTATCCTTTTTTAACATATTTGAACTTTTCGAGTTATTATTTTCTTTTCTTTTACATATACTTGTGCGATATCGCCCTTATTCGAACTCGACTTGCATTACGGCCCGGCGACTGATTGATTTCGTCTGCCTGAGATCAATTCACAACGTGCGTAGGTTAGACTGGAAATCAAAACAGTTACTTCGGTAACCAGACGTTGGAGGCGAGCTGGGAACGACAAGGCTGATACCGAATCTAACCAAATTCCGATTCGAATCACCAAAAGGTTAGAACGTCACATTTGGTGCCGCGACCAATACCAAGCCAGTTGGTCGTCACAGGACAGGATAGCACGACGGAGGCAGCTAGGTAGACGTCACATTTGGCGCAGCGACACCGGGAGGACTTCACAATTGGTGACAGCAGGATAAGACCCTGGATCAGCCGCTGCCACAGGAGTTGCAGAAAAATTTCGACCAGGACAACACACGGCGTCTCAAGGATTCAAATTGAAACAGACTAGAGTGGGAACCAAAGGACATTGGTTGGCTATAACCATACGGTTCCAGATACTCTAGTACGACAACCTGGAACCTGAGAAGAACCAGGTCAGGTAGGACACTTTATTTTCGGTTGATCTCCCAATCTCGATTGTTGCTGCTCAGATTGTTTTTCTTTTGCTGTGTTAAATATGTCTGACTACGAGCCAGATAGGGTAGACATAGAGGAAGTGGGGGTTGAACAGGGATTGCCAGCAGACCTGAGAAAATTATTGGGTGGACCGAGGGTCCCGGCGTTTGACGGTAGTAAAAGGGATTTTAAAAACTGGCTGGCAGTCCTGGATAAGAGGTGCGTAATATATGGACTCTCAAACCAAGAAACCCTTTATTTGGCGTATGATGCCACCAGAGGGAAAGCGTCTGAGTTTATAAAAGGACTCTTAGCCAGTGAGCCCCACTTGACATGGGAAAGGTTGGAAGAATTATTAACTCGGGAGTTCGCTGACGAGGGAACGGCGATAGAGGCCATGAGAGCCCTCCTGAAGTTGACGCAGCTGAGGGACGAAACCCCTGGAGAATTGGGGACCCGAACGGAGAAGCTGTCGTCATTAGCTTTCCCAGAGGTAGTGAGAAATAATGCGGTCATGCAGGCTAAGTTGACTGATCTGTATGTGGAAGCACTCAGTGACGAGGAAGGACCGCTAAGGTTATCGGCAGCAGTGGCGCTGGCCAAAGAGAGCCAGGGAGTTTGGGAGAAAGTAAAAAGAGGTGGGAAGAAGCAAGAGCTAAGTCGAGAGGTCGGAAGAAAGGGGGAAGGAGGTAGACCCCCGGCGTGGAATCAGAAGGTCAAGCTAGAGGTGGATGAGCCTGAGGTGTTGGAAGGGGATCCCACAAGAAAGGCTTGGTCAACAAGGCATGGGTTCTCTAAGCCCACGCCGGGTAGATACGGGTTGGTCTGCTGGACATGTGGACATGAGGACCACAGAGCAGCGGAATGTCCTACAAACTGGGGTCTGCCCCCAGACTTCGAACGGGTTAAATGTACTAGGTGTGGGAAGAAGGGACACCTAGCCAAGTTGTGCGGGTTAAGAAAAGGTGCCCCACCGATGTTGTTAAGAGAAGACCAGGGAAAAGCCATCGGGCCACCCCAGAATTAAGAGGGAGGGTGGCCCAGTTAAAAAGCAGGAAAGTAAAACGTTGGGCATGTGGTCAGGAGAGCCACTTAGGTAGAGGGCAGGTCCGCCCAGGAATAAGGGAGAGGGTGGCCCAGTTGAAAAGAGGAAGAGTAAAATGTTGGATATGTGGTCAGGTGGGCTACTTTGTGGTAAACTGTCCAACAAGAAGATGCTGGTTTTGTAGGAGACCAGGGCACCTGAAGAGGTATTGTACTCTTAGGAACAGCCGCAAGAGAATGGGAGAGGTCCAGCCGGGACCGCCCAGGTGCAGAAAACGCAGAAGTCCCCCCTATGAGAAGAATGAAAGGAGTTTGTTGCTACCGGCGCCTATGTCTGGGATGACCCAAGGGTGGGAACCCAGGAAAAGGAAAGCCCAAGTATTCTCCTCGCTGACGCAGGAGAGGGAGCTGTCTTGTAGGGCAGAGATAGTGGGTAGGGCAGTGAAAGCCCTGATAGACACAGGAGCGTCTGTTTCATTGCTGAGAGAGGAAGCATACAGGCGAGTGAAACGGAAGAATGGGTTACAGGAAGCGGACATAGAGGTCACGCAGGCAGATGGAGCCCCACTGGAGATAAAAGGGATGGCGAGGCTCCCTGTGAGGATTGGGAAATTAAGAAGTACCCAGAGATTCTACGTAACCCCCAACCTGTGTACGGAAGCAATCTTGGGAGAAGATTGGCTTCAGAGCCAGAGGGCTCGGATAGAGTTCAACCCCACTGTGCTGGTAGTGAATGGCGAGAGAACGCCATTGGGATGCCCACCGGAAGAAGATATAACAATAGTGGTGGAGGAAGATGTAAAGCTACCCCCCAGAACGGCGGTGTCGGGAAAGGGTAGGCTAATGACAGGGAAGAAATTAGGAAAAGGAACCCTGCAATTGGTCCCTGTAGAAGAAAATGAGGTAACTCTGTGTGAGGCAGTAGTGGAGGTAGCTGAATTAGTGCCCATTATGATGGTGAACCAGACCCAAAAGACGATAAACGTTAAGAGAGGGGAAGAGATAGGAAAAGCACTACCCCTACGAACTCTGAATCGAGTGAGATTCGAGGAGAAACGAGGAAAACTCGTAGAGCAAACAGAAGGAATAGGGGACGAAGATATATTGGCACCTGATCAATTTAGGGCCAGGGTGAGAGGTCTGCTGAGAAATTATCGAGATGTGGTGGCCAAATCAGATAAGGAATTGGGCCAGACCCACACAGTAAGAATGAAAATCGACACCGGCGATCACCCCGCTGTGAAATTGAAGCCCTACCGGACACCTATTCATAAGAGACCCCTTGTGGAAGAGGCAGTAGAAGAGATGTTGGAAGCTGTGATGATCTAAAGATCTATCTCCCCTTGGAGTTTTCCAATCGTGATAGTAGGTAAGAAAGATGGCGGGCACCGTTTTTGTGTAGATTTTAGGAAACTGAATTCTATATCGAAGCCGTTGGCGGTGCCATTGTCACTAATAGATGATATATTGGCATTATTAGGGAAAGCGAAGTACTTCTCTACGTTGAACTTGAGGTCCGGGTATTGGCAGGTAGCCCTTGATGAGGCTGACAAGGAAAAGGCCGCATTTGCGTGTTGCCTGGGACTATTTCAGTTCAGGGTGATGCCATTCGGTTTAGCCAATGCCCCGGGAATCTTCGAACAGCTGATGTCAGTAGTGTTAGGAGGATACGAGAGCTTTGCCATGGCATATTTAGATGATATTTTGATAATTTCAGAAACAGTAGAATAACATTTTTTCCATCTAAAACAAGTGTTGGGAAAAAATTGAAATTGTCGAAATGTCAGTTTCTGAAGGAGGAGACTAGATATTTGGGCTTTGTTATAAACGGAGACGGTATTAAACCCGACATGGATAAGGTGAAAGTCATAAGGGAAATGCCAGAACCTAAGACAGTGAGACAAGTAAGAGGCTTTATAGGAGCTATAGGGTACTACCGACGATTCGTCCCGGCATTCTTGTGAATTGCCATACCCTTAGTAGCCCTGACGAAGAAATACGCTAGGTTCAAGTGAACAGAAGACTGTCAACGGGCATTTGATACCTTAAAAGAACAGTTGACAGCCGTCCCACTGCTGACGTACCCAGACCTCAGGAAGCCCATGGTACTATACACTGATGCCAGTGAGCAGTGTGTAGGAGCAGTTCTTATCCAGCCGTGTCCCGATAAAAAGGACCAGTGCCAGGCATACCAGAGGAGGTACCGATATACTTTCTCTCTCATAAGCTCTCAGAAACACAACAGAGATGGCCAGTAATAGAAAGAGAAGCATATGCTATCATGTATGCTCTCCAAAAACTGGACTACTACTTCAATGGTGCGGTCTTAACTATAAAAACAGACCACAAACCTCTGCAGTACCTATTGCAGGCAGAGTGGACAAATAATAAGATTCAACAGTGGGCGCTAAAGTTAAGTGGCTACCACTGTAAGATAGAGTATTTGACAGGGAAGGAAAACACGTGCGCAGATTTACTCTCAAGAATACCGAAACAACTGGAAGAAAGATCTGTAAAAGTAGAGCAGAGAGTAGATGATAAAGCCTATAGAATCGGAGTAATTAACTCTAATAAGCTAAAAGATCGCCCTATGTTAGAATCGGACGAGGAAGGGGACGCACAGATAATAACCGATCCCTACTGGACAGAAGGAATTGAGAAGGAGCAGGCTGACAGTGAAATAGTTGCCCTTAGAGGAAAGGTGGAGGCAGGAGAGACCACCAAGTATGCCATAATAGAGGAAAGGCTGTATTATCTCTCAGGTAGGGATGAAGAAGTCAAGCCCAAATTGTATGTGCCCAAAAGTTTAAGACCAGAGATATTGGAACAGTGCCACGAGAGGTTGGGTCACATGGGAATTGATAGAACATGTGATCTAATAGGGAGAAAGTACTATTGGCCCAAACTGTACGGAGAGGTCACTAACTATGTTCGGAGCTGTGTAGTGTGCCAGTCGCAGAGTAGAAGGCAGGAAATAGCACCATTGGAGGAGATGGACGTGCCGAACTTCCCCTTCGAGAAAGTGAGTATGGATGTATCAGGATCATATGGGGAAACTGCACAAGGAAACAACTATATAGTGAGTTTTGTTGATTGGCTAACAAATTGGCCTGAGGCATATGCAGTACCAGACAAGAAGGCGAAAACTGTAGCCGATTTGATAATAAGTGAAATCTTCCCTAGGTATGGCTCCCCTGTGCAACTTGTCACTGATAATGTCACAGAGAATATAAACAGTATAATGAGAGAAGTGCTGACAGGTTTGAATATAGAGCACGTAAAAACATCTCCATATCACCCCCAAGGAAACGCTAAAGTGGAAAGGTTTCATAGAAGAAGAAAGATATGAAGAGAAAGATTCAATCATAGAATTGATTGACAGAAGCTTAGTCAATTGTACAGAGTTGTGGGAGCCAATAGTGAAGGGATTCTCCAATGTTACCTTGAATAAAATGCCAGTACTAATGAAGCCGATAGAAAAGATCGATATGGATCAATTGAGGGACAAGTTAAGTGTGTTGAGAAATGAAGGTATGGCTTGGGAAGATGGTGAGCAGATCGCGATAAGATGGTCGGCAATGACTGGTACATTCATAATTATAGCTATAGTGGGTATGGCAATATGGAAGATTAGGAGTAAGAGGAAATTAACTAGCGATAATCAAATGAGCGTGCAGCAATTCGAGAGGGAGATGCCGAGCAGTGTTCCTTATTCATACAGAATCGGCGAAGAAATTGCAGAAAGACCGGCGGAGGAGACCGACACGTGCGGCGGAAAAAACCCTACAGCGGAGAGAAAAACATTGACCAAGAAAAACAAGCCATAATAACCACACATATGCACCGACAGGCACCCACAGGCACACGCACACTTTACATTTGCATGTAGAACAAAAGAAGATGAAAAGAACATTACAATTGCATGTAGAACAGATGAAGATGAAAAGAACATTACATGTGCATGTAGAAGAGAAGAAGGTGAAAAGAACATTACATTTGCATGTAGAACAGAAGAAGATGAAAAGAACATTACATTTGCATGTAGAACAGAAGAAGATGAAAAAGAACATTACATTTGCATGTAGAACAGAAGAAGATGAAAAAGAACATTACATTTGCATGTAGAACGAAGAAGATGAAAAGAACATTACATTGGCATGTAGAACGAAGAAGATGAAAAGAACATTACATTGGCATATAGAACAGAAGAAGATGAAAAGTACATCACCTTGCATGTAAAATCGTAAAAAAAGAAAAGAAGAATAGAATTGCATGGGACAGATGCATGATGCATGATGCATGCTAAATAGTGTATTTGGGTTTAGGTGTCATTTATGAGTAAAAGACAAATAGGTCAGGGGAGGATTGTGACACTATTTGGCTTGCTAAAAAAAAAAGAAAAAAAAAAAGATAGCCGAGAATTAAATTTAGGTGATAAGAAGCCATCACGAAAAGGTCACTAAGCGGTGTTATTTTTCTGACAAAGAAAAGTGGTAAAATTTTTTATTTCCATTGTCGAGAAAGGAAGTTACTGGATTTAATCTGATTTATGTTACGGGGCGGGTGAAAATTCCAGGCTGGTCAAATGACCTACAGGGCAGAATTCTAAATAGATAAAAATTATTTAGGTCGCAGAAAATGTCCGTTGGATCAACCGCAGAATTACAAAAAACAAAAGACTAAAACATTAGTTATCTACGGAAAGGTCGTTTGGAAAAGGCATCTGTTTTGTGACGAAACTGGCTAGGATAGCGAAGCTATTTTATTGGATCAGTAATTGGCACCAAGAATGCAAATACGTCCAAATGGCCACCCACTTGATGCTGGCGAAAAGTTGATTGACGAAGTCCAGGTGATTCGGTTAAGATAAAGAGTCTAGGGTGTGAGGTCTCCTCGAAGAGAAGAAAGAAAAGGAAAAGAAAAAAAAAAGGGGAAGATAATTTTTTTCTTTGAGCAGGATTTTTTAAACCGAGGCTAGTCTGGCCACACCCATGCCGCTGAGTGCCCATTGGCTGAATGGTGACGTGAGCGTTAGGCGGAGGTAATCATGTGGAGTAGGAGGGGAGGCCTGTTGGCACCCATTGAGGGGATAGGTGTGAGATGCCACTGTGAGAGAGAGGAGAAACCCGTTGACACCCTCTGAGGGTATGGATGAGATACCAATACGAGAACAGAAGAAGGTGGGAAGACGAAATACTTCCAAAAATGGAAAATAATAAAATTTTCCTGACCGAAAACGAAGAAGTGGATTGTGGATTTAGAATTATCAAGGAACCTCAGACCCCGACAAGCCCACCCCGGTTTTGGTCGGCGTCCATATAAGCAGAGTCGCAGCGAGTCAAGTTCAGTTCCAGTTCGAGTTCCAGTTCGAGCTCAAGTTCGCAGTTGGGGTTGGAGATGGACAGGCAAGCAGTTGCACCCGCCTCGAAGAAGCTAACTAAGATTCGCGCAAATTCCGAACTCAATTTCTAACCAAGAACAATTTATTTTTGAAGAACGACTTAGACTCACACCACCAAAACAAGTTTTACGAATATCACCTGAAGATACACTAAGAACCAGTTTCTTAAAGAACAAACAGCTTAAGATGTTAAGACTCGCCTAACAAACACAAAGTGTCACGAATCCATATAGCGGGTTGGGAAGTAGACGCAGTCCTGTATTCAGCAACCATATATAAAATATTGTTATCCTTTTTTTAACACATTTGAACTTTTCGAGTTATTATTTTCTTTTCTTTTACATATACTTGTGCGATATCGCCCTTATTCGAACTCGACTTGCATTACAGCCCGGCGACTGATTGATTTCGTCTGCCTGAGATCAATTCACAACGTGGGTAGGTTAGACTGGAAATCAAAACAGTTACTTCGGTAACCAGACGTTGGAGGCGAGCTGGGAACGACAAGGCTGATACCGAATCTAACCAAATTCCCATTCGAATCACCAAAAGGTTAGAACGTCACATTTGGTGCCGCGACCAATACCAAGCCAGTTGGTCGTCACAGGACAGGATAGCACGACGGACGCGGCTAGGCAGACGTCACATTTGGCGCAGCGACACCGGGGGGACGTCACATTTACTCAGTGTTTAGTGTGATTTGAAGGATATAGTCTGTCACACATTGAAAAACGGAAACGAAACTATATTGTTGCCAATTTATGAGGCATTGGATAAAAATTTGCTAAAAAATCACCCCCACCAAAAAAAAACAACAAAAAACAAACAAACAAAACGCAAACTTCCTATCATTAGTTACACATAAAGGCGTGTTAACCTTATACGATAATACAACATCACATACTGCTTGAGTCATCAAAGAAAATATTATGCTTTAGTATATGAAATTTTGTCCCAGCCCTTACTCTCCTGACATTTTGCGCCATCTGACTATCATCGTTTTAGATCATTGCAACAATTTGAGAGGGAAAACTTTTATTAATGGCAAAGAGGATAAAACTGATGTTGAGAATTTATCTGCAGTGAAACCTGAAGAATTCTACGCAATAGAGATCAACTTTTAGTCGAAATGATGGGATTATATTATCGATAAAGATGAGAAGTGTTATCTACATTAAATGTGACAATTAAAACTAAAGAAATATTTGTTTTTTATCATCTTCAAATACGACATGTCTTCGTTTCTAACCTGATAGAAGAAGCTGATGAAAAGTTTTCAAGCCATTTCCAAAATCAAATGACCAATATCAGATTTCCTTCTCGAACCGTTTTTTGGTCGCTCGATTGACTTTTTATCACCCCCTCGTAGAAGTAAAGCTTACGATCACAACATACAATTTAAATCCCGAATGGGATCATTACGAATATTAAATTGTGTAGAAGGGAGAAATAAGATAATTAGTTTGCATGTAAAGGCTGTTCCAACAACTTGAACCGATTTTAAATGTGAATTAAGTTTAAACGTCTAATGAATTTTTCCTTTATTTTGAGATTTGGCCGAAATTTGGGCGATATTATTTTTCACACATAATTGCCATAACTCAAATAACATAATCCAATAGAGAAATAAATAATTTTTTTACTAATAACAGTGATTTATTTAATGCTGACTTTGATCCGTTTTAACGAAACACCCTTTATTTCGAACTCAAGACCTTTGCCTTTAACATTAGGTCATTATGATACAACGAAGTTAGTAAAACGTGATTCATGTAGACATTAATTTTAATAAAGGTTTGATGGTTTTTCTAATTTGTATCTTCTCCATGAGTGTTTTAATTGGCAGATATATACGTATGTATATATGCGAATTCACTTCGCTAACTAAATTTTAAAAATGCATTAAGCCACTAACTGCTCGACGAATGATATGATCCTTATTGCTTTAAATTATAAACTGTATTAGGTCTTCCTTAAATATGCAAGTACTTTCGATAGGTTCTCTGGTCATCATGAAAACTATTTTGTTTTTGGTGAAATTCAGGTAGCATCCGAGACGACAAAATATAATGCAAATCGAAATATGTTTTTTTTTTAAATGTGTTATCGTTAACGGATACAAAATTGTGCAGCGTGCAGTCACAACGCTAATGTTGAATTTTTTGAAAATTTAAGTGAATGCTTTTTTAACAAATATGGCAATTTAAGAATTTTTTTGCTATGAGTTAACGTGGAATAAACTAAATAGTTCAATAACTAGAGCAATGTCTCAGTTGTTATCACGAAAGTTTGTACATCGGATCAGTTCTTTTAAAACAAATATATGATGCAGTTTAATTTACATTACAATGAATTCTTCACACAAAAAGTAAATTAATAAATTATAAATACCTATGTATACATGTATGGAAGTAAGTTCTGTAGCACGTACTTTCTTAATGGTCGAATAATTAAATTTATAATTAAAGGTAGCATAATTAAATTAATAATCAAAGGTAGAACAATTAAATTAATAATTAAAGGTAGAATAATTAAAGGCAGAATAATTAAATTAATAAATAAAGTTAGAATAATTAAATTAATAATTAAAGGTAAAATAATTAAATTAATAATTAAAGATAGAATAATTTGATTAATAATTAGTTAGAATAATTAAATTAATAATTAAAGTTAGAATAATTAAATTAAAAATTAAAGGTAGTATAATTAAATTTATAATTAAAGGTAAAATAATTCAATTAATAATTAAAGGTAGAATAATTAAATTAATAATTGAAGGTAAAATAATTAAATTAATAATTAAAGGTAAAATAATTTTAATTCGTGGTGAACTCCGATTTAAAGCGAAAGGTCCCACTGCTTCCAAAGATCTCACTGTTTTTATTAACAATATCTTCTTAGCTTGCAAATTTCTTAATCCACATATAGAGGACACCCCAATTACTTAATCCACATATGATACACGTCCCAATTTTTTGATCCAAATATAATGCAGGCCCCAAATTCTTACTCCTCATATGGCACCCCCTAATTTCTTCATACTTATATGGTACCCCCAACATTTCTTAATCATCATATGGCACCCCCTAATTTCTTCATACTTATATGGTACCCCCAACATTTCTTAATCATCATATGGCACCCCCTAATTTCTTCATACTTATATGGTACCCCCAACATTTCTTAATCATCATATAGCACCCCCTTAATTTCCTAATACTTATATGGTACCCCCAACATTTCTTAATCAGCATATGGTGCACATCCGAATTTCTTTTTATGCATTTATCTTCGTATTGTTCTGAAAATATGGAATATTTAGGCTCTGGCATCGAAGATGATGTCTTGGTAATGAAAATTTTTTGTGGCTCATGTTTTGCAGGCTTCGGCATTTTCAAATATCGATGTAGAATTCATATCTACTCCAAATATAGTTACAAAGTTCCGAAACTGATTAGATTAGAACGTAACAAACACAGAACAAAGTTGCAAAGCAGAATTTAAAGATAAAATAGTAGAAATTATTGTAAAAATACCGTAAGTCAGAAAGAAAGAAATGGAAGAAAGAAAACAACAATCGAGAAAAGCGAAGAAAGAAAGAAAGAATGAATGAATGAAAGAAAGAGAGAAAGAAAGAATGAATGAATGAATGAAAGAAAGAGAGAAAGAAAGAATGAATGAATGAATGAAAGAAAGAGAGAAAGAAAGAATAAACTAAAAAAAGAGAAGACAAAAAGAAATGGTAGAGAAAGATAAAATATAAAATGCTAAAGAAAATTTAAAAGTAAAAGAAAGAAAGAATAGAGCAAAAAAGCATCAAAAGAAATTGAAAGAAGGAAAAATTGACGAAAATCAGAAAGAAAGAAGACGAAAACCATGGAAGAATGAAGGCAGAAAAAAGGATAAAGAATAAAAAAATGAATCCCAAAATAAAATAGAAACGAAAATCGACAGAAAAAGGTTAGGAAGAAAGAAATCAAAGAAAAAAAAAATGCAATCAAAGAAAAAAAAGAAGAAAAAAAAGAAATCAAAGAAAAAAGAAGAAAAAAGAAATCTAAGATAAGAAGAAGAAGAAGAAGTAGAAGAAGAAGAAGGAGAAAAATTTGCCGTTACAGAACAACCGAAATGGAATCTGTTTACTTCGTTGTCTGAAGTTTGTAGCGATTTGTAAATGATTCCAAATGGCTACAAATTGAATCAGAGAATCCTTGATTGTAAAGATAGGAAGGCAAAATTACTAAAAATAATAACAAAAGCGAAAACAGACGAGGTGCGGGGAGGAAATTTATTGAATTTGTTGAAAGATAAAATCTTGTTGCGAAAAATTCAAGCAAATCATCCATTTTTGTTTTCTGTCTTTTTTTTTCTCTAAAATTGGAATCGGTTTGTGTGTCGAGAATTTCCAAGATAAAACACAAGACCAAAATTTTCTTGTAAAAATTCGCTAAGCTTAGAATTTCGAGTTCCACTTTATAACTTTTTGGATTTTTCTTACGATTCTTAATTTTCATTTTTTGAAGCCTGAGAAATGAAATCAAATTTGAAAAGTTTACAATTTTGTATACACCTGACAATTTTGTCTATATATACAAACACAATGAAGGGAGTAAAATAATGACTATCTATGCAACTGTTTAACTACAAGCTTGATTTTTCATATGTTTGAAAGTCTATATATATATATATATATATATATATATATATATATATATATATATATATATATATATATATATATATACTAGTAGTATAACCCGTCTTCGACCCGGTGCCTCATTACTGAGAATTTTTGCCGTTCAATTAGAGCAGTTTAAGTTTAAAGTTAGCCCACCTTAAAATCAATATTAGTAACAACAATTGCGTACAACTGAGGCACATCCCCAAATGGGGGGTTAACAATTTGAATGTGGGGGTGGCCCTGAAAAGGGCCGTTTTTGCATTCTCAATCTTGCATGGAAGGAACCTCTTCCATGGACCGCCATAATAATAATAACATACGATAATTTTTATTTATAATATATTTTTTTTAGAATTCTAAAAATCTTTTGCGTTAGATTTCAACTCTCTAAATTGTTTGTGCGCTGTTTTTTAAAGACATAAAATTTTGCCTTTGATTTTTGCGCAAAGTCTAAAAAATCAGTACTTCCGATTTTACACCTTCAAGGTTGACATATTTTCCAGCCAATTCGGACTCAAAACCGACACTGAAGAATTATCTATCAAACAAAAAAAAATTCATCGAAATCGGATGTCAACTGTGGAAACGTATAGACAACATCCGATCACACACACACACACATTTTGAGAATAATATATATATATATATATATATATATATATATATATATATATATATATATATATATAAATATATATATATATGTGTGTGTGTGTATATATGTGTGTACACAGTGTGCGATGGATAAATTGTCGTCTGAATGACGCAAAAATGAAAATAACACTGCCATTTCATTTTAAGATATATTTACCAAAATTGCACAAATACTAAGGAGTAAATTTATTCAATAAAATCGCTATTGGCTTCAACCACGGCCTCCAGACGACTTCAGAATCTCCTGCAACTCTTCTGGACGGCCTCCTTGTTTAATTTGGTGCATTCTCCCATAATCGTTGCCTTAACTTTATCTTTGGGGTTACAAGCTGTTTTGTTGGTTTATCGCTAAACTGCGTCCCACACATAATAATCAAGGGTCCCACACATAATAATCAAGGGGTCTAGGGAGTTAGGTGGCCAGATGTAAAGGGTGATGTAGTCGCAGAAATTGTTTGACAGCCATGATTGGGTTCCCCTGATAGTGTGGCATGGTGCAGTATCCTGTTGCCAGACATAGGATCTTCCAGAAGCCATCCTCTTAAACCCAGGCACTTGATGTAGGCCTCCTTGTTGAATTTGAAGCCTTCACCAACACATTTGAGAGTTCTTTTCTTATCAGAATGATCAGAGTGGGTTTTCAGAGTCACCGTAACTTCGTAATCACCATTAAATTCAACCAAATCTTTACAGGTCCTCTGTACTGTCCCCTGATTGACACCCAAACACACTGAAATGTTCGTATTGGAGTTTGCTGTTTCCAGTTTTCTGGCTAAGTGAATTGTATCATGGTGCTCTTTTACTCACAGACAGTGCCCAACTGACCCTACTATACTGTGCAGTCGACAAAATAATAATAATAATAAAAAAACGAACAACGCACATGAGTGAAATTAAAAATATAAAATGGCAACAATTTACCCATCGCACTCTGTATATATAATTCGTTTATATACACTGATGCTATATAACAAAGTAACACTCTGACAGACGATTTCAACTTTGCCCTGGATACAGTATGTGCATTCTAGAGGTGTGGAGAAATTCGATATCTGATAAATATATATATATATATATATATATATATATATATATATATATATATATATATATATATATATATATAAATGTTATTGGTCAGAGTTAAATTAGACCAGGAATCAACTGTATTAAAAAGCTCAATACACATATAAAGAAAATAAAAATTTAACGTGGAGAGCTTTAAATTTAAAAAATTATGAGATCAGCTAATTACGCAATTACGTATTTAGCTGATCTCCTGATTATATATATATATATATATATATATATATATATATATATATATATATATATATATATATATATATATGTATGTATGTATGTATGTATAAAAGGCAGGATGTGTGTGTGTAACGAATATACGGCCGCAATTTTCGACGGATTTGCACCAAAATTTACATGCACATACTCCAAGTTAGCGGGAAGGCCAAGACCGACTTTGCATTTCCCAATTCCCATCGATAGCTGTAATAATCGATTTTTTCATGCTTCTACGGCAGTTTTCATGTAGTTCGTGGCCATTTTCAGGAAGATTCTATTGGCCAGCGTGAGAGCCAACAGCTGACTGACACGAATGTTAACTAGCATGCTAGCATGCAAAAAAAAATCGATAGATGCATTCGTCACAAGTGGGAAAAATTTAAATCTGCATGGCACTTTACTCCAATCAACATAAAATAAGGATCTCTATCTATAGAAGGCTGGATGTGTGTGTGTGTAAAGAATGCACGGCTGCAATTTTCGACGGATTTGCAGTGGAAATAATCGATTTTTTCATGCTTCTACGGCAGTTTTCATGTAGTTTGCGGCCATTTTCTACTGGCCAGAGTGAGAGCCTCTAGCTAGCTGCCACAAATAGGCAGGAAGATTCTATTGGCCAGCGTGAGAGCCAACAGCTGACTGACACGAATGTTAACAAGCATGCTTGCATGCAAAAAAAAATCGATAGCTGCATTCGTCACAAGTGGGAAAAATTTAAATCTGCATGTCACTTTACTCCAATTGGCTCATTCGCTTGCTTAAACTCAACGTTGATTCTGATTCCACAGAACTGGGTTGGATGTGAAAAAGTATTTGTTGTTAACATTCTTTTTTCATTCGGTTTTTCCAGTTACGAGTCCTTTTTTTAAAGCTGATCGTTTTGTGTTAATTTTGTTTAGTTCTTTTTTCGTAACAGATTTAATGTTTAGTATAGAGCTTAGAAAAAATTCGCAGTGTGAGATAGGCAAGAAGTAAGGCATGTAGCAACATCAGCACGGCAAAGGGCACTCTTTTAAAGTCAAGAAAGGGCAAAAATATTTTAAGTCAAGTGACAGCGATTGCTGTATGAGTCGTACGATTTTTGAATCAAGCCCGGGCAACGCTGGGCCATGCTGCTAGTGCAATATAAATTTACACAGATTAACTTAAAATATTACAGCCACCTGCCGATGTGGACGTACTTATACGTCCTTACGAAACTTCCATTGTCTGCTGTCCACACACACACACACGCACACACGCAGATACAGACACATACACACACGCAGACACACACATATAGGCACACATACGCACACACAAACACAAACACACACACAAACACACGCACACACACACACACACATATATAATTTATTCGAAAATTATAACATAAATATGTTATAATAAAATCACTACCAAAATAGCCATATTATTATTATTAAATATATTATATTATTAAACCCCTGCAGCTTATGTAACAGAGTTTCCCCTATCGAAGGGTGTTTGGTTGATTTGAACCTTTTAAAATTCTTTATTCTACATTCAACACCATCACTTGGTAAGACACCAGAAGTGTTGAAACAAAATGACTATTTTTGTAGTGATTTTATAACATATTTATGTTATAATTTTCGAATACATATATTTGATCTACTCTGCATTGAGCACTCTTTTAAGAATAGTATTTTTGGGTTATTGGAATTTATTCCGTATACACCAATCCTATATTTGGGTATACACACACACACACACACACACACACACATATATATATATATATATATATATATATATATATATATATGACAGGTAAAAAATCCATGAGTAATAATCCAAGTAGATTTATTAAAACTGATCCAAAAAGAAACCTCAATATAATTTTTATTATAGAGCATATAATTGAATTACGGTTAATAAGATCCAAACAATTTACCTCATACAGATGACCATTTCGTCCACCAGAACTACTTTAGATTCCTTGCCCCTCCATATCTAGATAACGCCCTCCTCTATTATGGGCCACTTCTTACTCCCTTTTCCTTATTCTTGCTTTTTCTTTTTTCCTTCTTTCCTTCCTTTACCTTTCAAAATTCCTGTGAAGAAACGTGGGAATTCATTCATTTTAGTATATATACGTATATACATACATACACACACAAATAGGCGATACATATCCAACACTCGCGGCCTGACGATTGCGTCTAGCATGAAATAGCCTGTCGCCTCTGTGTGTTGACTTCAATGTTCACTTTCATCTTTATCTCTGATATCGAGCACTCTATTCCATAAATGTCGGTTGAAAGGCCTTAAAACTATATATCTTCATATATATAAAAGTGATTAATTTGGGGATTTAGGCTATTTTTATAGTAATTCGTCGAGCCTAGAAGAATCCTCAACAGAATGCAGGAAGTATTGGACGGCCGTTTCGTCCTATCTGGGACTCATCAGCAGTGCGCATTCACTACCGAGAATCGAACCCGGACTGTTTCGATACAACGCAAACGTCATACCAACTGCACCACGGGACTCGGTGACGAAGAAGACACAATCTAGACTCGATATAGCGACGCTACTCACTCAGTTTCGCAGCGATACTCATCAAAGTATTCAGATAACCTCGAAACAGTGCCCCAAGAGCCACGACTGCTTTTTGACCCTTAGCCGCTCCATCGCAGAGCATTAGCTGGATCTATATATTAGCGTGTTCTAGTTTGGAAAAGCACTTTGTGTCAGACTTCAGCAATGACATAAAATATACACCAGCATACATCCGAGTATTACAATGTCTGTCACCAAACATAAACAATAACGAAGCTAATGGTGAAGAACTAAAGAAAGCTCTAAAAACTACCACTAATAAAACACTACTTGAAATTGAGGCCGTACTTTTGAAAATAACGTGCCCTCTCCCTGAATTTAAAAATAAATTTCTAAATTTCATGAAGGAAGTATAGAATCAGAAGTGCATCTCCCAAAAGTGAGGCGTATTGCGCATTAATGCACTACAGAAACACAAAGGTCATCCGCACGAGCCTCACGCATGCAGAGGTACCGCAACTGGATCTATTATAATGAGGGTACTAATGATCATTTTTAACTAGGCTATTGCTGTTCTATGAAAATCAACTCTGGATAACTCAGTTTTGTTTTCGTTCTGGTGTGGGATGCAAGGATAGTATATGTGTTATCAAATAACTCCAAGAAACTGCTTACTTCTCCAATAGAAAAGTGTATATCTTCAATGTTGACCTCCCAGCAGCAAACGGTCGCATCGATAGAAACTTCTTCTTCTCATTTATTACATGTCGTATATGTCGGATGAGGACTCCAATACCGAAGCATTTGAAACCTCATCGGGTGTGCGACAAGGACGAAATGAAAGCCCTAATTTATTTAATCTCTTCTTAGACTATGCTCTACTCATGTACACACGCACAGATATAAAGAGATAGGCACTGATCAATTAAGCATTCCATACCCTATCCCAAATAAATATAATAATAGTAAACAGCTTTCCTGTGTTAATGTGCAGCGTTTGAGATGGTGGAGATTTACTGAAGACAGATGTATTTGCAGTTGGGATAAGAATGATTCTTGAACAAAAAATCAATGTTCTTAGTTCTCAGTTCTTTACTCAGAAATAGGGGTAAAGATAAACGTTTTCCGAACAAAAATCTGGACGTGGAATGAAAGCAGTTACAGCGTCCACCCTGAATCCATCATAAAATTCAGGATGTAAAATTAGTAAATACTAATTTCAAATATCTCGGTGGATCAATCATAACAAATTAAGTATAGAAGATAAGGAGATTGAACAGAAGGTAGGTTATGTTAAGAGTAGTTTCTCTTAACACCACAGATGGCTACAAAACCAAAATCTTAACCGGAAAGCTATAGTCATGTTCTTAAATACACTTGTCAGATCGAGAGTTTTATATAGTGTTGTGGGGCTCACCTCTTTTTACATAAGATGGGCTCATCTAATGTATACTTATACTGACAGAGATAATACCGGCTGTTGAGATACGTTGAGATACAGTCTCGACGTCTGTCGAACTCTCTGCTTTGGCAGAGAGGAACCCGGACGAAGCTTTGCCGAAGGGCAAGGTTTCGCCCGGGGAGGTAGACAGGCCCTGAATCCGTCTAGGCGGGTTCAAAGGGTATATGTTTGGCCGAGCCTACGGGCTCGGAGAAACCCACTTTAAACTCGGCCTTGTGCCACATATATTCCTCGTGGGTGGGATATTAAATACTGAGATACGTTGAGATACGTGGAGATACGTTGAGATACGTTGAGACAGGTTGAGAGATACGGAGACAGACACAAGGTGTTCTCAGAGAGTTATACAAGAGTCCAGAGAGAGAGATGATTACGGCTTTACTTACAGAGACTTGTACATATACTTTCTACTAACCCGCATTCCTGGACTACTAATCTTCACTTCAAGTCTGTATTCTTACGTTAATACACTTATTTTTCTATCTCAATTACTGGCGTTGTTTATTTATTTGTGCAGGATTCCATTCCCGGAATCCACAACATATAGATGCCATGCATGGCGTTAAAGTTGTTTAATATCCAAACTGTATGCAGCCATATTCTCAGATCTATGGTTAAAAATGGCTCTGAGAAAACGGAGCGTGTAGGTTGCCACGAGAAACTCTTCTTTTTTTTGAACCTCGTGATTTCTGTGTTACAGAATCACAAACAAAAGAACTGTACCAAATAAGAGAAACCCCATCAGTTGAGAACATCCAACAGCTGCAACAACTAAAATGAATATCATATGTATCTCAAAGATAAAATAATGATACAATCAAGCTGCTGACATGACACTTCAAACAAATGACCAGGAAGGAATCTGCCAGTAATACTGGAAAGAACAATAACATTTAGTGAAGTTGAGAAACTTATTTTCCTGAAAAATTGTTTGAATAGAAAGATTTTGTAAATTTCAACCGACAATAGTACTGGCTGCTCGGTCAATGAATAAAAAATGTTTCCTTACAAGGAAACGGGTAATATTACCATTAAAATATCACCTGTTTTACTTACATTATTTACATTATTCAGACTGTTATCCTCATCTTCATTGCCATATTCACAGCGTTTCAGCCGTTGTACGCTCCGTCCTTCTTCAGGTGATTGGAATTTCGAAACGAGCCCTCTATTTCGTTCACCAGGGTAGATTGTTCTAGTTCCACGTGCCATCCCTCTTCCGGATGTCTCAGTGATTTTCCTTTAACTCCTGGTATTGAACTCTAGTCACTAGATCTTACCAACGTCTTTATCCACTGAGCCATATATCCTTAAGGATGACCTGTTGATTTATTATATTGTGTGTTTGGGGGAGACGTTTGGGGGAGACGTTTAGCTTCGTTTGGACTGCAGACTATCTGATTGAAACTAAAATGGCGACGCCCATAAAATCACCGTTAGTTTTCTTTAGTGTCATTCATCTTTAGTAAAAGGCGATTTTCTATTTTTCACAAAACAGGCCAGAATAGCCAGGCAACAATGTTATAATACAGCACTGAAAGTGTTTATCGTGTAACATTCTTTTGCTTGGTTGAGAGCTTCTTTATTTAACTACTCAGTTAAGGCCGAGTTTAAAGTGGGTTTTGCAAATTGCGACTGAAACCAAATGAAATAGCTGAAAAGAAAGTTTGCCGTAATTTTAGCCCAGATCAAATGCACAATCAAATGCACAATCAAAATTCTTATCGAATCTCTTTAGTCATTAAATGGCCCCGAACTTTGCGTACTGCACGACAGCTATCAATATATTTCGCAAAATTGTATTTTAGGGATATTTTTTCAACATGCCTATCATTTCTTCCAAAAGAAACAAAAACAGACAAATTCTAATGAATACAAACGATCATTCTCAAAACACAATTAGGGTTTCCGATCACAACCATCTAGAAAACAGCCATAGCAGGAGAAAACCCTTTTCATTAAGCATCAGCACGTGCCAAGTCAATTCCCTCGCAAATTTCAAGAGAAAAAGTTACGATTTCTTCAGAAAGTAGCAATTGTACTGATTCCTATTTGATATGCACCGCGTGTTCCATAAGATTTATACTAAACTGATTAATTACTGTTACTAACTAATCAACTGGCAGAAAATTTCAAGATGAGCACGTTCCCCCTATCATGAAACTGACGTTTAAGTTGCATTCCATTCACTCTGGCTGCGTTTCATTCGTTTTGTCTCGTACAACAGTTTTTCTCAAAACAAACGACATTTGTACAAAGACTCGTATTTATAAAAATATTTATTTATATTTTTATACTTGTCCGCAATTTTTAAATATAACTTATAGACATTCTGTTGTTGCATACCCACGGACGATAATGTGTATGTCCCCATTCACATAAATTCAGTAGTAAATACTTGGTCTGAAGTTGGAGATTCGTCTCCAGCTGTGCTGGTCAGACTCTCTGCCTCCGGGCAGAGACGATCCCCAGACGAGGCTATGTCGAAGGGCAGAGTCTCATCTCGGGAAACAGCTACCCGACCCCGTTTTATACGGGGTCTACGGGGAATTTTTGGACGAGCCTACGGGCTCGGATACCCCACATTAAATTCGACCTGGGGCCACATCTGACCGCGTGGGGCAGTTAGTAGATTTGGAGATTCATTATTTAATTCATTTCACTAACTTCTAACAGTTGACTACTTCTTCTACGCACCACTGGCAAATCTTATGTGTGTTGTTCGTGTCCTAAGTATTATCATTCATTACCAACCTTCGCTTGATTATTCTATTCAGTAACCTTCCCTAGGTTACAACACATACATACTGTCGAAATATTATTTACACTATTTACGTTGTACGGATTGCTGTCCTTATCTTTATTGTCATATCCATGATCATGATGTTTCGGCCGTTGAACGTTCCGGCCTTCTTCATGTGATTGAATTTTTGGGACTTATAAACTTAATGTCTCGGTTATCGTTTTTTAGTAGAGTTCATATTGCAATTTTTATTGCTATTATTGCTTTTCTCTAGCACTCCTTATTACTGGTTCCCATATTGTACGCATGTCTATGCTTTGTCATCTTAGGAGATTTTTTATGGCTTAGCATATGTGCTGATTCCTTAAGTTTTCGTATTTTCCTGTGATGTTTTCTGTCTATTATTTTAACCTCTGAACGACTGAAACGTCGTGAATATGTCAGCGAAGATGAGGACAGCAGTTCGAACAATGTAAATAGTGTAAATAATTGCAATACCTCATCTCAGAAATATAGACAGATCGTGAAGAAGGCCAAAACGTCGTGAATATAGCAACGAAGATGAGGACAACAATCCGAGCAGTGTAAATAGTTTAAATAATTAAAATACCTCATCTCAGAGATATAGACAGATCTTGAAGAAAGGTGGAGTGAACAACGACTGGGACGTTGTGAATATGGCAACGAAGATGGGGACAACAGTCCGAGCAATGTAAATAGTGTAAATAATTACAATACCTCGTCTCAGAAAAATAGACATGTGTCGTATATTTTTAAACATTGTTAAACACTATGTCTTTTCTTAAATAACGTTCTTCTCGAAGTATTATTATTATTATTATTATTATTTAGAGTTAGACATTATTGACTGTGAAGTGTCTTTGTCCACGACACATCTATCTATCTATCTATCTATCTATCTATCTATCTATCTATTTCCGTAATATTCCAGCCACACTCCTATATTTAAAATATGTATGCACATAGATATGTACATGTAATATCAATAGATAAATAATTATAGATATATGTTAATATGTATTTGCATTGACATAATTTTTTTTATTATTTCTATCTATATAATCGAACTAATTATCTTTCTTTCTCACTTATCTTATTCTGTGTGTGTGTCTGCTGTAAGTGAATACCAATCTATTCCATTCTCTGTGTATATATGTGGGATGCCAACTTCTTCACCCTCTCTCTTAACGCTTCACTTTCTGTCTTTAGTGTTTGGCTTAAGCGTATCTGAAGCGAATGAAAAACATTTATTTGCATGTTTTTTAACAGATTTTCTTTTCTGATATTTTTCCTTCTTAACTTGCTTTCCTTTTAGTGTTAAAGAAACCAATATGGTGTCAAAATAAACAAAAACAATAAGCACATTTGAAAGTCCAAAACATCGTTCGATCAGATCGAACGATTGATTTCTCTAATCAAAACATATCAATTAGCATCAGAGAGTTTTCAGATATTTTTTACGACATAAACATTTTACAAAGTTTTACAATCTGTTGACATGCGATGGTTCTGGCAACTATAAGGTTTAAAGGTAAATCTACTATCTCTTTTTATAGTGATAAAGGAAAGATCAATGAGCATGTTACAGTTCTTTATCTAGTCCTGGGTATGACGATAAACTACATCCGGCAGCAAAGCTTCTGATTGGGAGATCGGAGGTTTTGAAGAATGTAGAACCACATCTTAACTACTGTTGTTCCCAGGTCCACCTTAACCTGGGGTGGTAGCACCTGTTAGGGTTCTAGCTATGGACAAATAGTGAACTCCTAAATTGGGGTCAAAACTCCATGGAAGTATAAAAATACATTTTTATAATAAAAATAGCAGCAATACATTTTTATATAAAATTACGAACAATACATTTTTATAATGAAATTACTAACAATAAATATTTATAGTAAAGTTACCAAAAATGCATTTTTTCTGTAGTTGAAGGCATACAGTTGCGTTCAATATATTTAGATTTCGGCATTAAATAACCCATAGGGGTGTTGATATGCCGCTTATCAAATTCAACCAACGAAACCATAATATAACTTCATCAAAACTTCAACATAAATCCCACATACCACCGTAGTAATAATGTCCACGCAAACATGTATATGTACAAAAGCTGAGAATCAGCTACCATGTACTCAATTGTGAAGGAAGAACAACGTATATTTTTATTACTCCCAATCTCCCAAGAAAATTAAATTTCGGCATCAAATGACCCATAGTGGTGTTGATATGCCGCTAAAAACAAATCAAATCAGTTTTTTATTTCCAGATCACATTATGCTTGTCGTTGATTTCTTCGACTAAAGGATATAATTACCCACATTTAAAATCCCCAAACTGTTTTAGTGGCAGCGAGTAATGTATTGAGACTATATTTCAACATCTGACTTCATGTTTTCGATCCACATTCCGTTAATTTAAAATTAGATTAAACACATCTTCAGTCCAAATGCTTTCTGTCATTTATACGAAAGTCAAGAAAAGCAGCCGACTGGTCTATGTAAAAATAAATCTTTACAGAACTCTCCCGTCTCTCTTCGTAATGCCCGCTTGCTTTGAGCTCCTTATTTTAAATGGAGACTTCGATTGGAAAATGGGATGTTTGCTAAGAGTAATTAACTTCGACCTAGCTCTGTTTTGATCTCAGTTCAACTATATTGAGGATTAACGCCTTTTTAGCTCCGTCAAATTGGTTGATCAACTCCATTTCCCAGAGGGTGAATCGAATGATTCAGTCCATTCATTTCAGTCGATGATCGATCTTTTCATTAGAATTACGATGAGCATCATTTTGTTTTCCTGACTGCATACGATGTTGTACGGTCAACGGGCTTGTGAAGTAATTTAACAAATTCTCACAATTCTGTCCGTTTTCTTTCGTAAGTTTGCTCCACTCCTGGAGACTAGTACCAGATTAAGCTACTTCATAGTAAATAATCATTTCGTCTTGCCATCAAGTTGAAACGGGACGAAAAACAGAATAGTTATTTATGAAGTCTGATTGATATTTGATAATTGATTCATTAAAAATCCTGGTTATAATGATTCATTTCCGACTACCAAGTAAACGACGGTTGATAAGACTAGAAATGACGTTGTTAAATCATGTAAAGGGATTTACCGAAATTTGGCCTTTGATCTAAACCATAACGAATCATCAGGACAAATGACTAAATACGAGTATAAATAAGCAATATAAATGAAAATAAACCTACCGAAATGATTTGAAGAATTCGCCTGGTTCCGATAGACAACGTTTTCGAAGTTGTCTAAATTTACTGCTAGAAGAATATATATATATATATATATATATATGTATATATATATATATATATATATATATATATATATATATATATATATATTGATAATATAAGTGATCAATATATATATATATATATACAACAAAACTACATTTACCTATATAAATTGTTATGGAGTGATTTCACAGTGGAGGCTTGTATTTGTACTAAGTTGGTCCTAAAATAGGTTCGACGTACAAAACGTTAGGAACTTGATATAATAGGTATTACGCAGAGTAATCTTGTTGTGGTCGCTGATACTTTCGTATTTGACTAAATGTCGTCCGACATCGACTAGTATTTAGTCACCCCCCACGAGGGTATCATGTGGCACAAGGCCGGTTTAATGTGGGATCTCCGAGACCGTGCCCTCGGTTTACCTCCCCGAACGAGCTCCGCCCTTCGGCATAGCCTCGTTCGGGTTCCTCCCCGCCCGAAGGCGGAGAGTTCAACCGTTCAGCCGGTCGTCCGACATCGACTGGATATTCAGTCACTTCCCACTTACGAGGGCATCATGTGACACAAGGTTGGTTATTTATTGTTGGTTCTCTCGGCCCAACTATATGCCCATTGAACCCGTATAAACGGGCTCAGAGTTGGTTTACCTCCCCGTACGAGACTCTGCCCCTCGGCATAGCCTCGTTCGTTCATGATGTCTTACACTTTATTTGTAGGATACAAGTTTTATTGCATAACATGTAAAAGCACATATTCCTGTCCACCTTCTCAAAACAGGAAAAATACTTGTTGACAACACCAATATACTACTTCACGGAAATAAACAAAAACTTAAATTTTCTGAGGCCCTCGATATTAAAAGCAACCAACCAACACTCAACAGCATTTATTATGAGTGTAAGAGCAACGTGTTGATGTGCATTTGACAAACATTTAATGTCATTTTTCATTTCTACCAATTTCCATTCAGCTCCCTTATATTGGGACGCTTGTTTTGCAAAAAAGAAAAAGAAAAAAAATTAAATTCTTTTTTAAATAATTATAACAGAAGCTCGTTCACGCGTGTTTCTTTTTTTTTCTTTTTAAATATCATCACAACAGAATTCAAAATTTATCACAGTTACAATAAAAGTTCTCTTTGTAATTTACTCCTTAAGCTGATCATGGGGGAGATTGAAAGTACTTGGGTTAGAAAGAACTATGGTGCCTTCGCTGACGAATTTCATCTTAATATCAAGAAACTGATTAGAGAACTGGAAAGGATCAATTTAAATATAGACATAATATCTCTATATCATTCTATGAAACATATATATATATATATATATATATATATATATATATATATATATATATATATATATATTTGTGTGTTTATGTGTGTGTGTGTTTGTGCGTGTGTGTAGGTTCGTGCCTGTGTGTGCCTGTTGATGTTGAAAGATTTTCAGCTGAGATGTTGAAAAATTTCTCAGAGGATATATATATATATATATATATATATATATATATATATATATATTCGAAAAATCTATCTCAATCTGTTCATATCTATCTATCTATCTATGTCAATTTGTTCATTTCTTTCTATTTCAAACTATTCGTATCTATTTATCTATCAGGTGCACCTGGTATTTGAGAACATACAGCGGATCATAAATGGAAATCGAACTGATCTAATATTACGCGGCATACGCCAAATTTTGATTTTTCATTTGTTAGCAGACTTCTGAAACCAAAATGGGAATGCCCAAATTTGGGGTATGCCGTGTAGTATTGTATTTTTGCCCATTTCTAATCTGACTTTGAAAATGAAGTATATGTTGTGCTCGTGGCATTAATCTCATGAGCAGAAGGACTTGGAGATAACAAGCTTATTCAACGTGACCCGGTGAACATGAGAAAAGGCAATTGATTCTGCGTGGATCCCACGGAGGCACCCATTATGACGTACATCGATTATATCATATAAAGTATGTCATATTGATTATGGCATACGTCGTCTGTGACCTGGAAGCCATGAGCAACGAAGGCCAGGTTCTTCAGTTCCATGTCTTCCCTCAGGATATCTCAGTATCACGCTGGTCAATATCTGGGAATGCGGCCGTACGTTGTTCTAGCAGAACTCTTCACTCTTCTACATGGCCCAAAAGTAGCCGGCTAAGTTTATAATTATTTTATCCCCAACATGTGACCGCCTATCTTTCCGAATTTGAACAATTTATGGCAGGTCCTCAGCTCTTCACAGTGCTGAGGGCCTGTTAAACACCCGTTATATCTTCGTGGATATGATGATCAAAATATAAACGAGAAGCAACTGATCCGGGCCTGCAGTCTTTTCCGAAGCCGTATCGACATTGAAGGCGCCGTTTTATTGAATAAGTTTTACCTATTTGCAAAGTTGAACGGTTGCAAAATTAAAAAAAATAGATATATACTTATTTTTTTATTGGACATCATTGTTTTTCGTTACTGTCAATTATTTGACCCGACCTGTGCACGTGCACGCACCCTCGCGCGCGCAAACACACACACACACACACACACAAACACACACACACACATATATATCCCTGTGTGTGTGTACACGCATATACATATATATATATATATATATATATATATATATATACACACACATATATATATATATACATACATACATACATATATATATATATATATATATATATATATATATATACACACACACACATATATATATATATATATACATACATACATACATCATACATATATATATATATATATATATATATATATATATATATATATATATATATATATATATATATTATTCATTCTAGAATATTAAAGCCAAAAACTTGTTGAGCCTGGATATATATATATATATATATATATATATATATATATATATAAGATATTATTTTTTAATCGTCTTTCTTAATTCTTTCTTTCTTTCTTTCTTTTTTCTTCTTCTTTTCTTTCTTTCTTTCTTTCTTTTGAACACTTACATTTATTCTCTGTTCTTTCCAATTACATCTCTTTCTTTTGACCTTTCTTACTTTTCGACTGAGCGATTTACGATATTTCGAACTTACGAACATATTTCATTGAAATTGTAATTCCCTCCAGCAAATAACAAAGAACTACCGAGAATTTCATTAAATTTCATGAATTAATTGAATTTTAAATTTAGCGCTGATATTTCCCAAATGATTTCATAAGATTTTTTTCCAGATCCAAACACAAATTTCACGGATAAAGAAACCTGTTTCTATCAAATAGAAAAATAGATGTTTTTTTAAACGTAACAATCTCGCATTCGGTCACTAATCACATCCCAAATCAGGTGAAGAATATATATATATATATATATATATATATATATATATATATATTATAGTAGGTTAAAATAAAAGCATGTTGAAAATCGCTACACAATAGCTTTCTTGTTCCAGCTAAGTTGTGCCTCTTCAGGCGATGGTAAATAACTTGCGAATAAATGATTATTATTAATTTCAAAAGCAAAATACCCCCTCTTTTTTCAAAAGAGAAGACGAGACAATAACAAATCAGAATTAAAAAGAATTTTGTGGGTTTACCCTGATTAACTAATTAGTTGTCAAACCTACGCTAAATTCAAAACTAATCTAAAAAATGTAAAACTATAACTGACAGGCTTAAAATAAGCAATAGTGTTAAGTAATCTTTGATAAGCAATAGTGTTAAGTAATCTTTGATAAGCAATAGTGTTAAGTAATCTTTGATAAGCAATAGTGTTAAGTAATCTTTGATAAGCAATAGTGTTAAGTAATCTTTGTATCAAGGAATCATGTTCTGATTAAAGACAATAAACCGGAATTTGAAACTAAAATTCCTACGAGGATTATCAACCCTTCCAGGATTGAAATTGGAAGAATTAGCAAACTTTACCTTGATAAAGTCAACAATCAGATTAAACGGCGCCTTGGATTTTTAGAGAGGGACTCGTACCACAGATATCATCAATTGGTTCAATGGGGATTAATAATAAAATGAACTGTTCTTTCGTCCAATCTTGGATTTCATCGATTTCCAAGGACTTTTTTTTTTACCTTAGCTTTGGAGTTTGCCAAAGAATATTCCAATATTTCCGACGATGAACTGGATATAATAATGAACTGCAGAAGATCTGAATCCGAAGAAATTTTCAATGAACAGAGGAATGGTAGATTTATAAATGTGTTTGGCGAGAAAAATTGTTTAGTATGACACAGTAAATCAACCAACAGTAGACGTAGCAATTGATTCAATCTAAGCTTTCCATTTTATACCAGTGGAAAGCGTTATTCCGAGAAGGTGCAATGAGTCACTCTCCTGGAGGTTAGCATCAGCCGTGCTGATGGAAGGCAAAATAAGTTCTCTCTTTTTGGAGGCGTTGAATTTAAAAGAGATTAAAAACAGATTGAAGGTCTTTTTGAGATCACTTGCCAATTTGACCTCGACGAACCAATCAAACTTACCATTAAGACAGGTGTAAATAGTTGTTTCATCAACATAGACACCTAGTTGAGAACTGGTGACACCGGAAAGATCGTTGATGAAATTAGGAACACAATAGGTCCAAGGATAGAACCATAGGGGAAACCCGCATTAATAATGATCTAGAAGAGTGGCCGTTTAAGACAACTTCCATTTTGTACTTTGCTAGAAAGATTGAATCAGTTCAAAAATTCGTCCAGAAGTACCATAACATTTCAACCTGTCAAATGCCTTCGAGATATCCAAAGCAACAGCCCGAGCTTCATCATTCTTATCTAAATCTTGATAGAAGGATCCTCCGGTTCTTGGAGACTGGGACTACAGAAGAGGATTTCCAACATGCAGAAAGGCAAGAAGCAGCGACATATTTATTGTAGAATTTAGAGATAGTAACCAGTTCAGGAGCATAGCATATTTTTTAAAGACCATAGCAGGGATGTCATTAAATCCACGTACTTTGTGGTAATCCCGTTTAGAGATGACAGTAGAAAACATGAACGGATTTATATGAATAGCGCACAGAAGAGACTCAGTTTGGGCAAATATCTTCCAGATGAGTCAAAAGTAGAATTATAAAGGAATTTACTAGGAAGACATTCAAGATAACACCTCAAATTAAGTAACGAGATCAGTGATAAAAGACTTACCCTTATTTAACACACTATTACAGAGACGCCTGTAGTCACGAGAAACAGATTTGCTAGACTATATATGACGTCTCATTCTGTCAGCAAGCAGCCTATTTGAGGACACGTTTACAATTATTACGAGCGACCTATCCTCCAACTAGCGGCCTTCTACCTCTTTTTGGGAAAATCCTAGAGGCTCTAATCAATGCTGAATTAGTTCACCATCTTTCATTGCAGGGCCTTTTTGTCTAACAAGCAATATAGTCTTCGTTTCTCCAGGTCAACTGCTGATGTACTGACGATATTTGAAGAAAAAAGAGTCTATCATGCTCTAGATAAAAACATCTTGATAGTCTTTGACAGGGTTTGGCATACAGGTCTTCTCCACAAGCTGAAAAGTTAAGGTGTCTCCGGACACATTTTTGAACTGATCCAGTTTTCCTATCAAATCGTGAAATAAAGATTATTCTGAACGGCCACTCGGACTAGCGCCGGTGTCCCCCCACTCGGGGCTCCATCCTTTGCTCGACCCCGTTTTTAAATTTCATTAATGACTTTCCCGATTACATCAGCTCTCAAATTGATATCTACGCTGACGACACAAGCCTTTACCCCTGCCTCGATAGTAAGGCTGATCAGTGGGACCAGATTCAAAATGGCAACCGATGATCAAAACGACCTCAATGGGACAAAAGACGGTTTGTTAATTCTAACACCTCCAAAACTAAACTTCTCTCCATTAATCATATGAGAGACCTCTCTCTGCTTTCCATTAGCCATGCTGATGGAACCGTAAGTTCTATGCTAACAGTTTCTTTTCTCGCACTTCTCGCTTGTGGATTTCCCTTCCGGCTCCATATTTTAAAAAAACTTTTATATGGTAAAATTTAAATGCAATGTCAATCGCTATCTACTGTTCTCCTGATTTCTCTGTTCTCTTTCTGCTCATTATTAATGTTTCTGCTCCTAATTTTTTAACACCCTCTGACTCGTATCTTCTTAGTGGCTTTACTGCCTTGCATACGATGATACCGATTATATATATATATATATATATATATATATATGAAGAAATAAAGTTTTAAGGTGTACTATATTTATGGGATAAAGTGCTCAATATCAGAGATAGAGCGTGTGTAAATATAAATATATAAGTGAACATTAAAATCAAAACTCAGAGAAATCAACACTCAATCAACACTTGTTCTAATGTAACACTGCATAACCCCCCACACATATATCCATATATATATATATATATATATATATATATATATATATATATATATATATATATATATGAATATATATATATACTGCTATTAATGCATTGCTCTGCAACGGAATTGAGCTCTCTGGGCCACTGGTGTATTTCGTATAGAAAAACTTTAAAATTTACCTTTCTCTCTGCCGTACGACAATAGTCTAGCGGTAGGATCTCCGACTTATACCAATTCAGTTGGGTTTCGATCCGGGCTTGAAGCAATCGAACGTCTAGCCACACTGAAGAGCTGTGATACAGCGAAACAGTCTGTCTGTGGAACGTATATATATAATAATAATTTATTCAAAAATTATAACATAAATATGTTATAAAATCACGACAAAAATAGCGATTTTGTTTCAGTGTTGAAAAGTATTGAAATAAAATGGCTATTTTTGTGGTGATTTTATAACATATTTATGTTATGATTTTCGAATAAATAATTATATTTGCTCTACTCTGTACTGAGCACTCTTTTAAGAATACTATTGGTTGGTTATTGGAATTCATTCCGTATACAACAATCATATAGTTGTATATATATATATATATATATATATATATATATATATATATATATATATATATATATATAATGTAATTAAGGAGGATATTTATGAAGAGGAAGTCTAAGAAGCCATTTGGCACATTGTTCTCGATGTCGAATGAGTCGTTAGATGTCAGATGGATATTTGTATGTGAACTTGTATGCGAAATTATGCGTAAAGTTCCGGGTCAGAATAAACACATGACTATCTCTTAATTTATACCTTCTTTCATTGAAATAGCCAATGATGGTCGAAAGTGCGCGGACCTTTAAATATAATTACGCCAAGTCATGACTTGAAGCTTGAAATGATACTAGGTCTACAGGCTTTGGTAGTGAATTATATTTTAGCATCATATGGATAAAATGACCTTACGGTTCAAATAAATTTTAATATGTGCTCATTTGAAACAAATTTTCCTGATGGCTGTCTCTCTATCTCTCTCTCTCTCTCTATCTATCTATCTATATATATATATATATATATATATATATATATATATATATATATATATATGAGTGAGGGAGTGATCAAGGAAAAGCTATTGCAGTAACAACTGTAAACAATGTAAGTAAACATGTTTCCATCAATATTTCTCTTTAATTTGTTATTCCTCTGACTACAGAAGGCACTTCACTCTGCAAATTCTGTGAATTATGGACCCCTTTATTTTTAGAGTATTCCGCATTAAGAGAATCAAGTTGTCAAAGAATCGAAAAGGGAAGATGGCAAGAATTTTGTCTGCATTTGATGAGGTGAGAGGGATATTACGCTTCAATTATAAATGAAAAAATACTGCTGAGTTGAATCAGACAAGTACGGAGAGACTCAACGGAAACGTAGCCAAATAAGCGCGGGAAAAAATGTAAGAAGAGGCAAATGCAAAAGAAGGGCTTACAGGAGGAGGGGGAGAGGGAGAAAGAGGAAGAGGAAGAGGAGAGAAAGATTTTAAGAAAAATAAACAAAATGGTAAGAGAAGACGGAGAAAAAGAACAAAAAAGTGGTGCAAAAGAAGACAATTAAAAAGAAAAGATCCAATAAAAGAATTTTTTCTATTTTTTATTGCTTTTTTTTTTCCTTAGCGAGAGGAGAAAAAAATGAAAGGCAAAAGATAAAAGAAGAAAAACAAATTTTATAAGTCACTTCCATTTATCATGAAAAAACGATGATATGGAAGCCGTGAACAATTTCAAAAAGAGTAAATATAAATATATAAATATATAGCAGGAATTTTTAGTAACTCAGAGATGACTGGAGGATTTCGTTTTAAAGGTTAAGCAAATATATATAAAAAATATATGAAATATATTAAAATATATAATATATAAAAAATATATAATATGTATAATATATATATATAGAATATAATATATATAATATGTACATAATATATATATATATATATATATATATATATATATATATATATATATATATATATATATATATATATATATATATACATATATATATAGAATATAAAAGAGTTTGAATTTCAAATTTGATTTGGAGCCAGTTTTTTCATGCATGGAAGAATTGTTCAAAGTTATGTCAGAAATGGAGAAAGAAGGAATTCTTTCATTCTTTTGACTCTCGTCTTTTACTTTCCGTTTTTTTCTTTTTTTTTTACTGTTCCTGTTTTTCGGTTTTCTGTTGATTCCTTATTTTTAGGTTTCTACCAATATTTCCACTTTGGATTCTCATTTCTTAATTTCTTTCATTATCATTCATTCTTTCTTTCTTTCTTTCTTTCTTTCTTTCTCTTTTGGTTTATATTCCTTTATTTTCTTCTTCATTCCTCTTGCTACGCACTCTTAGCGTCACGTCATTTTCATTCTTCTTTTGTGAATTTATTTTGTTATTTTTCTGTTTCTTCTTTCATATTTTTCTGATTTCTTTTGTCACACATTTCCATTTTTCTGTCTTTCGTTTTCTTTTCTTACAAAGAAAGAAAAATAAAGAAGAATCTTTACTTTTCCTTCTTTCTCTCTTTCCCATTAACTCTCTCTTTTATTTGATCGTTTCTTACTTTTATCTTCATTCTTCCTTTTCTTTTCTCTTTTGATCGCCCTCCTTAATGTTTCCCTGTCTTTCTTTCTTTCTTTCTTTCTTTCTTTCTTTCTTTCTTTCTTTCTTTGACACACATTTCTTAATTTTCTTTTTCTTTCGAATCTTAACCGCTATTTTTTAATCTATTCTTTATTTTCGCTTTCCATTCTCATTTTTATTATTTCATTCCTTCTCTTATTTTTCTTTTCTTTTTCTCCTTCCTTTTCATTGTCCATCTCAACACAGTTCCTTTTTCAACACTCTCCGGGTTCATTTTATCTTGAGACAAGAAATATGAACTAAAATACATTTGAAAGAAATAGTTTTTTTTTATCGATGATATTGAAGGCAAAACTGCAAATGTGCGCTTCTCAAATACACCCAAAATATAAATAACAAGCATATATATATATATATATATATATATATATATATATATATATATATATATATATATATATGTTTCATTAAAAACGACAGACAAGGTACTATGGTTAAGCTTTTTCATTTTTTCTTGTGTTCGAACAAAAGATTTCTTTTTGGGACAAAGGGTGTGTAAAAACTGTCCAAATGTTTTATATTTCCGAGCGCTTTCGGCTATACCTTTAGCCATTATCAAGGATGATTCGATTTTCAGCTTAATTGAGTGTGTACGTTCTGTGTATGTATTAGTGTGTGGTAGGGATGTTTTTAATTAACCGTATTCGGAAATATATTTTATGATGTTTGAGAGCCAGAAATCAAGTTACTGCAATTTTTTTAAAATTCTGTACCGTGGATGATAGACCATCTTAAGCATAGCGTTGCTAAAAATAAAGGCCTTGCAAAAATACTGAGCCACTTGCGAAATTTTAATCTTTTCAGCTCTTATCTTAATTTAAGAAGGATTTTCTTTGCAAAAAGTTATCTTTATTATTACAGAAAGTGCAACAGGCCATAGTGTAGAGTTAGTAATGAATGTTGCTGCTGTGGGTTTGAATAATTTCTTCAAATCGACATGGCTTTCAGTGGAACAAAGTGCATATTTTTAGTAGGATTTTTCCCCTTTCTCATTGGTAACAGTCCCAAAGTTCTTGGAGATTTGCTTGGTTTCCGTTGGAGCACTTGATTCTTCAGTTTCCACCACAATGGTTCAATTATATTGAGGTCTGGATTTTAAGCTGGCCAGCCTTACAAAAGTTAAACTACAAGAAATCTTTTAATTGCACGTAATGTGTGGCAAGGAGCATAATTAACTTTTCCATCTTCTAGCAGAAGTAAATTAGTATAGTTTTCGCTTTTAGAGTTTCCATCAAATTACCAATTTTCTTCTAGCATCGATTTGTTCCAGACACCACAACTTTATGTGTTCACCACCCACATGTCACCGTCATGTCTCTTGCATTGTTTCTTTCTACAACTGGTCTTCTGACATATTATCTTGCATTAGAATGGAACTCTATCTTACATTCATAATTAACCATTATTTTTACCACTTTCCAGCATCCCATATTAGATGTTCGTTTGATTAATTCAATCTTCTGTTCCAGTGGTTTTTTGTTAATGATATTTCTTTTCTCCTATATACCCGTTGAGGTTGTTTTTTGTTCATAACTTCACTGTTGAAAACGCCTTCCGTCCTCATTTGTATGGCTGTTAATTCTGGATTGTCTACAGAGACTCTCAAAATCTCTTCTTTCATCTCTCTTCTCTAACTTTTGGGGGTCTTCCTGGTTGGTTTTAATACTTAAAAAAAAAAAAACTACTACTTTCCAGTAGTAGCAAACATCATTCAGATGGTTTGAACACACACACACACACACACACACACGTGGGCACATACCCATACATAAAAACGTGTGCGTATTTATTAGGTTGGTGCAAAAATAATGACGTAATAATGTCGTTTTTTGACGTTAAAAAATACGTCAAAGACGATATTATTACGTCATTATTTTTGCACCAACCTAATACAAATCCGACCAAACACACACATACCCGCACACACGTACGCACACACACACGCACACACACACGCACACATACACACACACACGCACACACACACACACACACACGCACACACACACATACAACCGCACGTACGCACACATTCACACATCGGGGCATTTCCTAATGTAAATATCATCATGTAACTCTTTGTGGTAAGAAAGATTTCAACCAAAACATTCTTTCTTTCAAATTCGACCAAACACACACACACACACACACACACACACACACACACACACACACACACACACACACACACACACACACACACACATCGGGGCACTTCATGTATCTCTGTGGTAAGAAAGATTTCAACTAAAACTTATAAATATTCATGGAAAGTTGTTAATTTAAAATTTTCAGTACTAATTATTGTCAATAACGGACATATTTTTGAGTAACAAGTCACAAAAACATTATGTCAGAAATTTTTTGACTATTTAAAATATCTTAGAACAAATGCAATGACCGTATTTTTCGGCACTTAAGACCATCCCGGCATATAAGACGCGGGGACACACAAAATTATTTGGTCAGAATACAATATGTAATCATTCTATAATTGTTTGTATTGTTAAGTTACAGTGATTCCTGAGTATTCCTGAGTATTGCATCGACTTATGTTCACCTTGTAGAACGCCGTGTGATTTCAAAGTTAAGATTAAAAAAGGCTCCAGTTGCTCCTGTTGCAATATTTGCTTGATATTTTATGAGATTTTTCGAATTTATGCAAAAGTTCGATATTTTGATTGTTCAAAACGTTTTATTTCGACACCGACTGTGTCTGTAAATGGAAGTGTAGAAAACCAATTGCACAAAATAACTTTTCGCCTGAAATATCCAGGAGGTGCAGGTCTTTGCATCGTTTGTCTTTATCAATAAGCTGAAAGAATAAAAGCCAAAAAATAAAATAAAAAACAAATAAAAATCAATAGATTTGCTCTGTAAGGTGAAGAGCTGAAGATCCGCAGGTGACAAACAATGTAAGGGTCTGAAAACTTGAAATTGCTCCAAAACTTTCAAAGTAAAAGAAAACGTCTGCTGATATATTTTTCGGCTCTTGTGAAGTGTGTTTTCATAATAGAAACAAAATATTATTAATTTGAAAAGAAGAACGGCATGTCAAAAATCTCTTATGGATTATTCCGTGATAACGAGATTCATTTAAATGTAAGATGTTCTCTAAAGACGGAGTTCAATTTTCTGGATTACTGAAGAGACATTGATTGAAAACGAAGTTGGACCAACAAATACGTTTTCTGGTATGTAGTTATTAACTACATTTTCATCTGACATTTTCATTGTATGATATTTAATATAGGCGAATGATATCCACTAATAAATTAATTAAATTGACAAGGAAATGAAGGGACTAAAAATAAATATCTGTTATGTAATTGATTGTTTTATTTGCATTTGGGTGCAAAACACATATTTTGCTTTTATTTGTGAAGAATTATCATTAAAAGTGAAAAACCCTTCTGGTCAGGAACATCACAAATAACAGAATTGAAGAAAGAAATGTAATCTTCCCATTACAATGATCCTTCCTACATAGAATTGAAGAAAGACTTTCAATCTTCCAATTTAAATGATCGTTCCTAAATAGATTAGAAGAAAGACATACAATATTCCCATTTCAATGATACTTCCTACATAGATTTGAAGAAAGACATCCAATCTTCCCATTTCAATGATCTTTCCTACATAGATTTGAAGAAAGACTTTCAATCTTCCCATTTCAATGATACTTCCTACATAGAATTGAAGAAATACATTTAATATTACTAATTCAAGAGTCATTCCTACATAGAATTGAAGAAATTCTTTTAATCTTCCAATTTCAATAATCGTTCTTACAGAGAATTGAAGAAAGACATTCAATCTTCACATTTCAATGATCTTTCCTAAATAGAATTGAAGAAGGACTTTCAATCTTCCAATTTCAATGATCCTTCCTGCATAGAATTGAAGTAATACTTTTAATCTTCCCATTTCAAGGATCCTTCTTACATAGAATTGAAAAAAGACTTTTAATCTTCCCATTTCAATGATCGTTCCTACAAAGAATTGAAGAAAGACGTTCAATCTTCCTATTTTAATGATCGTTCCTACATAGAATTGAAAAAAGACTTCCAATCTTGCCATTTAAATGACCCTTCCTATATAGAATTGAAGAAAGACTTTCAATATTCACATTTCAATGATCCTTCATACATAGAAATGAAGAAATACTTTCAATCTGCCCATTTTAATGATCTTTCCTAAATAAAATTGAAGACAGACAGTTAATCTTCCCATTTCAAAGATCGTTCTTACATAGAATTGAAGAAAGACTTTCAATCTTCCGATTTCAATGATACATAGAATTGAAGAAAGATTTTGAACATTCCCATTTCAATGATCTTTCCTACATAGAATTGAAGGAAGATTTCAATCTTCCCATTTCAATGATCGTTCCTTCATAGAATTGAAGAAAGACAATTAATCTTCCCATTTGATGAAAGACGTTTAATCTCCCCATTTCAAGGATCCTTACTACATAGAATTGAAAAAAGATTTCCAATTTTCCGATTTCAATGATCCTTCCTACAGAGAACTGAAGAAAGACATTTAATCTTCCCATTTCAATGATCTTTCCTACATAGAATTGAAGAAAGAGTTTTAATCTTTCCATTTCATTGATCGTTCCTACATAGAATTGAAGAAAGACTTTCAAACTTCACATTTCAATGATCGTTGCTACATAGAAGTGAAGAAATCCTTTTAATCTTCCAATTTCAATGATCCTCCCTACATAGAATTGAAAAAAGATTTTCAGTCTTCCCATTTCAATGATCGTTCCTTCATAGAATTGAAGAAAGACAATTAATCTTCCCATTTATATGATCGTTCTTACCTAGAATTGAAGAAAGACTATCAGTCTTCCCATTTCAATGATCCTTCCTACGTAGAATTGAAGAACTTTTTAATATTCCTATTTCAAGGATTTTTCCTACATAGAATTGAAGAAAGACTTTCAATCTTCACACTTCAATGATCGTTCCTATATAGAATTGAAGAAAGTCGAATATGTAGGAAAGATCATTGAAATGGGAATGTTCAAAATCTTTCTTCAATTCTATGTAGGAAGGATCATTGAAATGGGAAGATTGAAAGTCTTTCTTCAATTCTATGTAAGAACGATCATTGAAATGGGAAGATTGAAAGACTTTCTTCAATTCTCTGTTGGAACGATCTTTGAAATGGGAAGATTAACTGTCTGTCTTCAATTTTATTTAGGAAAGATCATTGAAATGGGCAGATTGAAAGTATTTCTTCAATTCTATGTAGGAAGGAACATTGAAATGTGAATATTGAAAGTCTTTCTTCGATTCTATATAGGAAGGGTCATTTAAATGGCAAGATTGGAAGTCTTTTTTCAATTCTATGTAGGAACGATCATTAAAATGGGAAGATTGAACGTCTTTCTTCAATTCTTTGTAGGAACGATCATTGAAATGGGAAGATTTAACGTCTTTCTTCAATTCTATGTAGGAACGATCATTGAAATGGGAAGATTAAAAGTCCTTTTTCAATTCTATGTAAGAAGGATCCTTGAAATGGGAAGATTAAAAGTATTACTTCAATTCTATGCAGGAAGGATCATTGAAATTGGAAGATTGAAAGTCCTTCTTCAATTCTATGTAGGAAAGATCATTGAAATGTGAAGATTGAATGTCTTTCTTCAATTCTCTGTAAGAACGATCATTGAAATAACGAAGATCTTCCCATTTCATTTATCCATTCTACATAGAATTGAAGAAAGTCATTCAAACATCCCATTTCAATGATCCTTCCAAAATAGAATTTAAGAAATTATTTCAATCTTCGAATTTCAATGATCCATCCTATATAGAATTGAAGAAAGATATTTAATCTTCCCATTTCAATGATCCTTCCTACATAAAATTGAAGAAATACTTTTAATCTTCCCATTTCAATGATCCTTCCTACATAGAATTTAAGAAAGACTTTAAATCATCCCATTTCAAAGATCGTTCCTACATAGAACTGAAGAAAGACTTTTAATCTTCCTATTTCAATGATCCTTCCTACATAGAATTGAAGAAAGTCATTCAATCTTCCCATTTCAATGATCCTTCCTACATCGAATTGAAGAAATAATTTTAATATTCTTATTTCAAAGATTTTCCTTAGACATATAATCTTCATATTTAAATGATCGTTTCTAAATAGATTTTAAGAAATACTTTTAATCTTTCCATTTCAATGATCCTTATTACATAGAATTGAAAAAAGTCATTCGATCTCCCCATTTCAATGATCTTTCGTCCATAGAATTGAAGAAAGACATTTAATCATCACATTTCAATGATCGTTTCTACATAGAATTGAAGAAAAACTTTCAATATTCCCATTTCAATGATTCTTCCTATAGAGAATTGATGAAAGACTTTCAATCTTCACATTTCAATGATACTTACTACATAGAATTGAAGAAATAATTTTAATATTCTTATTTCAAAGATTTTTCCTACATAGAATTGAAGAAAGACTTTCAGTCTTCACATTTCAATGATCGTTACTACATAGAATTGAAAAAATGCTTTTAATCTTCCCATTTCATTGAGCGTTCCTACATAGAATTGAAAAAAAGATTTTCAATCTACACAATTCAATGATCCATTGTACATAGAATTGAAGAAAGACATTCAATCTTCCCATTTCAATGAACCTTCCTACATAGAACTGAAGAAAGACATGTAATTTTTCCATTTAATGATCGTTCCTACATAGAATTGAAGAAATAATTTCAATCTTCCCATTTCAATGAACCTTCTTATATAGAATTGCTGAAAGACATTCAATCTTCCCATTTCAATGATCGTTCCTACATAGAATTGAAGAAATAATTTCAATCTTCCAATTTCAATGAACCTTCTTATATAGAATTGCTGAAAGACATTAAATCTTCCCATTTCAATGATCGTTCCTACATAGAATTGAAGAAATCCTTTTAACATTCCCATTTCAATGATCCTTCTTACATAGAATTGAAGAAAGACTTTCAATCGTCTCATTTCAATGATCGTGCCTACAAAGCATTGAAGAAATACATTTAATCTTCCCATTTCAATGACACTTCCTACAAAGAATTGAAGAAAGACTTTCAATCTTCCCATTTCAATGATCCTTATTACATGGAATTGAAGAAACATCTTCGAATTTCAATGATCATTTCTACATAGAACTGAATAAAGATTTCAATATTCCCATTTCAATGATCCATCCTACATAGCATTGAAGAAAGTCTTTCCATCTTCCCATTTCAATGATCCATCCAACATAGAATTGAAGGAAAACATTCAATCTTCGCATTTCAATGATCCTTTCTACATAGAAATGAAGAAAGAAATGTAATCGTCACATTTCAATGATCGTTCCTACATAGAATTGATGAAAGACATTCAGTCTTCCCATTTCAATGATCCTTCATATATAGAATTAAAGAAATACATTTAATATTCCCATTTCAATGATCCTTTCTACATAGTATTAAAGAAAGACTTTCAATCTTGCCATTTCAATGATCGTTCCTACATAGAATTGAAGTCATACTTTTAATCTTCCCATTTCAATGATCCTTCCTACATAGTATTGAAGAAAGACTTTCCAGCTTCCCATTTCAATGATATTTCCTACATAGAATAGAAGAAAGACTTTCAATCTTCCCATTTAAATGATCGTTCCTACACAGAATTGAAGAAAGACATTCAATCTTCACATTTCAATGATCGATCCTACATGGAATTGAAGAAAGACATATAATCTTCCCATTTCAACGATCCTTCCTACAGTGTATTGAAGAAAGACTTTCCATCTTCGCATTTCAATGATCTTTCCTAGTTAGAATTGTATAAAGACATTTAATCTTCCCATTTGAATGATCCTTCCTACATGGAATTGAAGAAATACTTTTAATCTTCCCATTTCAATGATCGTTCCGACATAGAATTGAAGAAATACTTTTAATCTTCACATTTCAACGACCCTTCCTACATAGAATTGAAAAAATATTTTAACCTTCCCATTTCAATGATCCTTCCTACATAGAATTGAAGAAACTCTTTCAATATTCTCATTTCAATGATCGTGCCTACATAGAATTGAAGAAATACTTTTAATCTTCCCATTTCAATGATCCTTCCTACATAGAATTGAAGAAAGACTTTCCATCTTCCCATTTCAATGATCTTTCCTACATAGAATTGAAGAAAGACATTTAATCTTCACATTTCAATGATCCTTCCTACATGGATTTGAATAAATACTTTTAATCTTCCCATTTCAGTGATCCTTCCTATATAGAATTGAAGAAAGTCTTTCAATCCTTCTATTTCAATGATCGTGCCTACATAGAATTGAAGAAATACTTTTAATCTTCACATTTCAATGATCCTTCCTACATAGAATTGAAGAAAGACTTTCAATATTCTCATTTCAATGATCGTTCCTACATAGTATTGACGAAAGACTTTCCATCTTCCCATTTCAATGATTTTTCCTACATAGAATTGAAGAAAGACATTTAATCTTCCCATTTCAATGATCCTTCCTACATGGAATTGAAGAAATACTTTTAATCTTCCCATTTCAATGATTTTTCCTACATAGAATTGAAGAAAGACATTTAATCTTCCCATTTCAATGATCGTTCCTACATAGAATTGAAGTAATACTTTTAATCTCCCCATTTTAATGATCCTTCCTACATAGAATTGACGAAAGACTTTCAATATTTTCATTTCAGTGATCCTTCTTACATAGAATTGATGAAATACTTTTAATCTTCCCATTTCAATGATCTTTCCTACATAGAATGGAAGAAAAACTTTCAATATTCCCATTTCAATGATCCTTCCTACATAGAATATAAGAAAGACTTTCAATCTTCCCATTTCAATGATCCTTCCTACATAGAATTGAAGAAATACTTTTAATCTTCACATGTGAATGATACTTAAAAGTCTTTCAATCTTCCGATTTCAATGATCGTTCTTCATATCGTAACGGAAAACTTTCCAATCAAAATCTTCGTTCATTATATGTTTTTGCATTATCTCTTGAAAGACGGCAATGATTTGAATTTTTTTTTTATACTAATGTTTATTTAATAGAAGGACAATAGCCACTCACATGCAGTGTTAATCTTAACGTATGTATGATGAATGCAGTGTGTGATATGATTGAAGATACAAATGGTAGGAAGTGAAGTTTATGTAGATAAGTTTTATAGATACGGAATTATATTTTAACTAGATGAGGTTATGGTTGTAGTCTTCAGGAAAGCATCCACGTGGGATTCTGTTCTACGAAATAGCAGTTTTGGGGAAAATTTTCTCCTTGAATTTGGAATATGTGTGGAATAATGGTGATTTGATTCTGTGGAAATAACTTGGCGTATCCTAAATGCGGCATCTGAATATTTGTAAATTAGATAAAACAAGTGTAATACATAAATATAACTTTATTCAACGACCTGTATCTTGAGTTTCCCCTCAACGAATATGAAGCTAAGAAACTTCGGCGGATGCTATCTTACTTCCCCTATAAAGGACAATAACCCAAAAGAAAATTAAGTTACTTCCCTTGTCCGCTAGTCCGAGCGGGCACTTCTGAAATTCAACATGTTGACGAGTTTATACGCTCGTCCAACTATTGGTTTAAATCCGAACAAATCCTGGCAGTGAAGGAATAAGAGTTGGTTTATGTTGTGTTAAAATACACTTTCCCTTCATATTTAATCGGTTTTATTCATCCCAACAACCCGGGATATAATAGAAAAGAAAATTTTAAGCAGATTAGAAATACAATTTTTTAACGCGTTTTAAAATTATTTAAAATCTAACGCTTTTGCAGTAAAAATTATAAACAAATTTTTTAAGTGAAGATTTTAATAAAATAATATTTATATTTAAAGCAATATTAATCTAAAAATGATTCAGTAAAATTGAACAGAATAAGTGATATTTCCAGAAAAAAAACTTTTATCCAATTTAACAGCGACAACAAAACGAAAAGGATGTTCAATGAGGTGTCGTCGTTTCGATGCGATTAGGTCAACCAAAAGTCCAAATTTCTTAGAAAGCAAATTAAGAATGCACATATTTATGGCAAGCCATATTAACTGATTATCAAACTATTAAAAGGAAAAATCTATAACTGAATATGTTTGTGTAACTGTATTATTCCGCGTGTTAGTGCGTCGGTCGTGTTTGGTGATATTTGTAAAACTTAAAACGATTTATAATTTCGGTTTTCATCTCATTGATTCTCAATTCATTCTTGAATCTTTACATACGTTTTATTTTTGTTTGGTTCCAATCGCTCCAGGAAGGCGAAAGGCCAGTGTTACTAGCCCAATCCCGTCCCGGGCGGGCAAAATTTGCTTCATGGAAAGCCTTTACGTGGAAGGCGGAAGCGTTAGACAACAGCGATCGATTCACATATATCCACCGAAAAAATAATGTCTTCTATATGAAAAGAGAAAAAAAAAGTTTCATTTTTACTGTAGACATTGAAGATAACAGTCTCCATATACAATCAATAAATATTTTTAGTATTTTAAATTAATCTTATTGAACACGTCACTGTCTTTTTCGTTTGTTTTCTAATGAGGAATCAATAAGATGAAAGTAAGAATAAATTGCATCACTTCTGCAAACATTTTTTTCATACAAATGCAGAAAAGCGTCAGTAAACAATTATGTATGTATGTCTACATTCTGGAGATTTTTTATGAGAAATTCCAGAAACGATCAACTCACGCACGGGGGGGGGGGAAGATATTTACAGACTTTAGCAGAAAAACCTCCCCGCCCGGCGCAAAAGTTTCTTTGCTGCTTGTTACGTCAGTATATGCGATGAATGAAATGTAAATACTTGTTCCAGGTTGTAGAAGAAGGAGGAGATTAAACATCCTTGGTGACATGAGAACCAATGCCGACGGGACCCTACAATACGAAGACTCTGCACTTACTGCAGGATACCCTTTGCCTGAAGAACCACTCATTTCATTGAAATTATTTTGATTAAGAGGTCCAATAAACTAAATTGCTATATTTCACACACACACACACACACACACACACACACACACACACACACACACACACACACACACATATATATATATATATATATATATATATATATATATATATATATATATATCAAACAAACAATTCTGGTTTCCGATCGTCGGATCTGATAAAATAATTTAATTTATTGGATCAATAAATTAAATTATTTAAGGATCTCTTATCCACAAAAATTTCAATGAAATTAGTGTTTTTTTGTATGGTGGTCTGTAAGAATATATTCAGTAAGTTCCTTTGGAAAATAGTATTCTATAATAATATTCTGCAGTACAATATATATATATATATATATATATATATATATATATATATATATATATCAAGAACAATATTGTGGAAAATGTATGACAAAGTGGAAAAAGTTTACTTGTGGCACGTTTTGTCCTTCAGAATTCATCGGACGAAATGTGTCACAAGCAGACCTTTTCCACTTTGTCATGCGTTTTCCCCATATATATATATATATATATATACACACAGTGCGTTCTGCTTGATTATGCAAAGTAATGTTTTCATCTAACGTGTCAATACTGTTTTTTTCAGACTTTGTGCTTCTTGCAGATTAAATTATACTTTCAGACAAGAGAATATGATCAATGAAAAAAAGTTGTATAGTAACAGGGTTCTTTTTCTCAAAGTATGTAAAAAGGCACAGTTTCAAGTGTTCAGTCTGATTAAGCAATCACCATATAAATCCTTAATATGGGTAAGAAAAAAGGGTCTTACTGAAAACGATCATGCTGAAATTACTCTCATGCTTGGAAGTGGTCTGTCAACGCTAGAAATTTCAAAAAAATTACATAGAGATCACCGTACAATCAAAGCATTCGTCTTAGGCAGTAAATCATACAGAAAGACGCCTAAATGATCGCATTTGCGAAAGTTAACTGCCAGAGATCTTCGTAAAATTAAATATGAAGTCTAGAAGAAACCGCATGAAACTAGTAAAAAAATATTTGAAAGTGCTGGAGTGTTGGTAAAACTTCCCGTTGTGAGGTCCTCAAGACCATGCCAAAGTGAAGAGTCCCATCAAGAGGCACCTATTGAGCAAAGCAAACAAGATGAAAAGAGTTGAATGGGCACACAGTTACATGAAGATCAATTTTAGCAATGTGATTTTCCCCGACGAGTGCCGTGCTACCCTTGATGGGCCTGATGAGTGGTCATCTGGATGGGTGTTAAATGGTCAACCGGCAGGAGTACGCATTCGTCGAAAACAGGGTGGCGGAGGAGTGATGTTTTGGGCTGGGATCCGCGGAAAAGGCCCACAGAAAGTAGCCAAAGGGCTTAAGCTAAATTCAAATGCATATTGTAGGCTTTTGGAAGATGCCTTTCTGCCCTGGCTTGATGAACAACCAATTCAGAAAAGAAGATCGTTGATATTTCAGCAGGATAATGCTCCAGCGCATAGATCAAGAAGCACCAGCAATTGGCTATCAGATCATGGGTTCAAAGGGCAAAATTTAATGATATGGCCTCCAAACATCCCTGATTTAAATCCAATAGAAAATTTGTGGTCTATAGTCAAGAGGCGGATTAATGCTGAAAACAGGCAATTCACCAGCTTAGAAGTCCTGTGGAAAGCAATTGTAAGGGCTTGCCGATCAATCAAACCTTCTGAAATTGAAACATTGACGTCAGCAGTGGACAGACGCCTCATAACAGTTTGAAGAATGGTGGATGTCATGTTTGTTCGTAGGCGCATTAACAGACTTGTTTTGTTTTGTTTAACATGCTATACATATGTATTATGTAATGTAGGACTTAGAACACACGATGTATTGTCATATGCGCCACAATTCAATTAATAAAATTTAGTATAAAATGTGTTTTTCTTGTTTTATTTTCTATTTGCATAATGAAAGTGAACACTAAATTAGGGCTTAAGTTCATAAATCATTAAAAAGAAGCACGTTTTGTATATTTTGACAACTTAAATTATTGACAAAATAATAAAATAGTATCAACAACATTTTAGCTTTTATTCTTCAGAATATATTGTTTAACTTGGATATTTTTAGGTAAAAAATAACTTTGCATAATCAAGCAGAACGCACTGTATATATGTATGTATGTATGCATGCATGTATGTATATATATATGTATTTTTGTGTATGTGTTTGTGTGTGAGCCCACTCCGACTAGATCTCAATGTTTTCTTTACCAAGTCATTTCATTGCCACTCTTATCCTAATAAATCGCGATGCAATAATCCTTACACATAGTTTGTCTTTCATTTAGTCTTGAAGAAGCCGAGCACCACAGATGTCGGTGAAACGCATCGTTTATAAACTTCTCTCTTTCTCTCTCTCTCTCTCTCTCTCTCTCTATATATATATATATATATATATATATATATATATATATATATTGTGTATTTGGGCAGCAATCTCTCTTTCATACAAATTTCATTAAAGACCATTGAGGAAATAATGCGATGAAAGCTTTCTATTCAATTTTTTCTTGTGTTCTTCTGAGTTTCAGGAGATAAAGTGTTGCCAAAATAGTCCTAATGTGTTATATATCCGAGCGCTTTCGGTTATTCTATTAGCAAGGATGTTTTTTATTTAATTTTTAACTGAATGTGTACATTTTTCTATATGTATCTGGATTGATGGGAAGTTTTAATTATTATTTTCCAAACACGATCAGCACATTTTGACCGTATTCATAATTGATGTTTTTGAGTTTTGGCTTTTTTTTTAATTACTAATGCTTCTATTATTTTTAATTCTTTCTTGACATACAGATGACATTATTATAGATATATTTTCTACGAGTATGTTGCCCATGGAATATGGTAGGTTCCCATGATATTTAAGTAAGTTCAAACTGAGAAAAATTAATTTAAAAGATTAATTGTAGTGCCTTGTCAGTCGTCTTTAATGAAACTCTCTCTCTCACACTCACACACACACACACACACACATATACATATATGTTATTTTAGGATATTAAAACAAAAACATGTTAAAATCGCTACACATTAAATCATGTTTCAACACTACAAATGTGTCTCCTCGGGCGAGGAGACACATTTGTGGTGTTGAAACATCACTGTAATTGTGTAACGATTTTAACAGTTTTTTGTTTTAATGTCTTAAAATAAATAATATTTAGCTCTACTCTGTATGGAGCCCTCTTTTAAATTAAATGTTACGTACTGAAGAATTACACTACATTTGTTCTCATATTACCTGGATATATATATATATATATATATATATATATATATATATATATATATATATATATCGTTGAGATGAAGTAGTTACTAATCCGTGTTTGTGTTCAGGTAAAAACAATGATGATTTTCAAGGCAAGTAAGAAGCTTGGTGTTATACATTCTTTTAATAACTCATTTGGAACTGTGCTGAGCTATGATTTTTCCAAAAGTTATGCTTTCTGCTTTTTTAAATGTTGGCCTACGACGTCAGAGACAGGTGTAGCAGGTATGAAACTAGAGGTTGAAACTTTTATAATTTTGACATTGTTTTAGATACCACCTGAACGGCACCATGACAAAATGCTGACTGACACGCATTCTGCAATACGAAAAAGTCGCACTCATTGATATTTATTGGCCCTTGTTTAACATTTACTGAGACCAAACAATGGAATTAAGCACAGTTAGACATTTAAGTATTTCCGCTGGTGTAGATTTTCTGAGTGCAGCATTACGGCCTCTTAGTCTTCGTTGGAAAAAATTGTGCTTATTTTGTGGAAGATTTGTTTCGTAGCTTAAAATTTAATTTATCCAATGATGTTACTCTTTTCCTTTTATCTGTTGTAGTTTTCGTAGAAACTGGTGGGAGTCATTAGCTGCGGATCGTCTATATAAAATGGCCAGCGTCCACTCGTTTTTGAGCACAACCATCTACCAAGATATATTTTAATGTATCGTCTGCTAAGATATAGTTTAAAATTTTCTATTAAATGTTAACATTTAATTTTTTCATCATTTATCAAGCACACACAAACGGGCGCTCGGGCGTGTGTGTTTGATAATTATCTCTCGTAATGTCTCTAAGTGGAAATTTTGTTATTGAAGTCCATGAAAACGGTCGATGGTATTTCAGACATTGACTTGTGACTAAAGCACATCTAACTCGTTCTGACATAAATCAGCGTGTTAATCCTTGATCTTAAATTGATCTTGTCTGCTATTTTGATTGAATAAACATTATCAGTTTTTTTCTAGACAGAATTTGATTTAAGATCCCAACACTTTCCACGTCATCAAACATTCTTCAGTCAGCATTTTTCATGTTTCATTTGATGCGAAGCTGATCAGTTCAAAGGCGTGACCATTTTGCTTCATTCGGACCTACATCAATAGTGAGATCGATAGATTAAAGAACAATTCGATTAGAAAGGACGTCGAATATTTTTTTACTAAAAAAAACAAAACGAACAAAAAACAACGGTTCCGCATCGCTCCTCACAGAATTCGTTCTTAGTTTTTTTTTTCTTTCAAAATTGAATAGTTGTTGGAGGATCATTAGCTTTGTAAAAAGCAGCGAAAGGACGAACTATCTGATGAAATAAATCATTTAATATGAAAGTCCTGTCTGCATAAGTTTAGCAGGAAATTAGTTTCAAATTTATACTTTAAAAACAAAGAAATTCAAATAATTACGGAGACTAATATCTCATGTCTGTTTCTACGTAATTATAATGTTAAGGCTTAGTAAAACCATGTTTTTTATGCAAAATCAAATAATTTGTTATTTTCCCAACATTGCCATATGAATAACCAAGAAAAAAAGAACTGGCGATAGAATCACGTTCACGGTAAGTTAAATTAATCCCTATATAACCAAGGTTAGATCCAAAGTGGCATTCAGGAGTTCAAATAAAAAACTTAAACTCATTTCGTTGTTTTCCTATGTGAAATGTGCCCTATCTTGTTAAGCCCCATCCAAATTTGAAGTGATTCTAAACCTTCCTCCCACATTGTAACAGAGAATCGGGTCAGCCCGATAAAAGACTCCGTGTTGGTGGTATGTGGTGCTGTAAGCACCAGGAGTTGCGTCCCCTCCCACAATGGGCTGTTGAGAGAAGACCTTCCACTTAGGTGGCGCCAATAAAGAAATTGCGAGAAAATAATTGAAACAGTTTCATTTTTCATGGTCATCTCTTAATGTTATCTTCGTTCGAATGAAAAGTAATACAATTGCGATTGCGGAGTTAGCTACATAGGAAGGACTCCCAAGCGACTAGATGCGAGAATAAAGAAACACGTGCCAAGTAAGATCAGAAATCACACCTTGGTTTTAAATGAACTGATCCCAAATACCTACGGATCCTCAATTGTGAGCACCTTTTTAAAGAACAGTAAGTGTGCGGCTCAATTCAGTGCTGACTGGTTTACTGTTTTGTCCCAGGCACACTCTTTATTTAATCTTGAAGTACTAGAGTCACTATATATATCAAGTCTGGCAAACAGTCTCTCTGTAAACAGCGTGAGTGTTTGCTGGGGCTTGCTATTATTAGTTTCTAGTATTTCCCTACTATTTTCTCCTTTCTCTATTCTCTCATCAATCATTCGCTAATTTAGATTTATTGAATTTTTTATTCTTTTTCTCCGGATTTAAAATTTTGAAGAGCGGGAGCGAAACCGGTTAGTTTTCCTTTTTATTTTTATTTTGCCATCAGTTTTATTTTCTTTTTTTTATCGTGCCAAGTAATATTCAGCTTAATGTTTTCTACAACAATACTCAAGTTCTGTATCACGAAGAATGTTTTTAAAAGTAATATATACTTCAAAACGTTTATCTAGATATTTAGAATTTGTCCAAATATAAGACACAAAGCGGAAAGTAATCCCGAAAAACATATTTGTAGAAAATTAAAATATCGATTACATAAAAAGGAGTTTTTAGCAAGACATCGCCTCCGCCAAATATGTCAGTGCCTCGCTTGTCACGTGTCTTGTAACTCACTCGCGCTGTAGACGTAACATTTTTTTTAAGCGTTTCATCCCAAGCAAGGCGAGAAGCCACTAGGACGCAAGGGGTTACAGAAGATTTGGAGCAAGATCAGATAGGAGTGATAGAGGAAAGGATGAGAAGAAGGATAGTGGATAGATCAAGGGAACTGGAGATGTCGATTGACATTACATTTGAATAGTTGGAGATTATGGCTCCCAGGGAAACTGGAATAGGGAAGGGAATTCCATAGGCGAGAGGTACGAGACATGAAGCTATTAGAGAAGAAGAGACGGCTAAATTTAGGAGTTTCGACAGTGAAAGGGTGAGAGCGGGATGCCAGTCTCGTAGGGCGCTTGAACTCATGAAGTCTGAGAACCAGCGAATGCAGCTCCTCGGAGCAATTGCCATGAAAGTATTTGTAAAAAAGACAGAGAGAGGCGGCGGCGCGTCTGTGAGAAAGTGTCTGTAGACGAGATGGCAGAACAGGTCCAATTATATTGCATATCCGCCTCTGGAGCCTATCAAGAACCCCGAGGCAAACAGAAGGGGCTCCAGACCATATATTGCAGCAATACTCCATGCACAGGCGAATTGTTGATTTGTAGATCTGGAGGATCGATTCCGGGGAGAAAAATTTCCTGGCATGGCACAGGGAGCCAACTTTCCTTGCGGTGGACGAAGCAATTGACTCAATGTATTTGTTCCATCTCAGGTCAGCAGTAAACGTGAGACTGAGCAGCCGCAGAGAGTTGCTCTCGAGAAGTTGAGTATCAGACATTCTAATGGAGGACAGGGAAGAAACTCTGTGGTGATTAATAGAGAGCAGTTTTGTTTTTGAGGCATTAAAGTTGACCAGCCAATTCCTGCCCCAGTTCACAACAAATTGGATGTCCTTTTCGAGATGCACGGCCAGGTGAGTTTTGTCAGCAACACTAGATTTGTTTTTGAGGCAGGAGTAAATTGTAGTGTCATCCGCGTAGATGCCAACTTGGGAATTTATGGCGTCAGGAAGGTCGTTGATGAAGATAAGGAATAGAGTGGGGCCTAGGATGGAGCCTTGAGGAACACCTGCGTTCGTGGGATAGGAACTGGAGGAGAATCCATTGAGAACGACCTTCAATTCACGGTTTGACAGGAATGATTGTATTAGGTCAAAGAATCGACCCGTAATACCATAACCCTGGAGCTTGCGAAGAAGGCCGGCATGCCAAACCCTATCAAACGCTTTGGAGATGTCAAGGGCCACGGCACGAGCTTCCCCGTTATTTTGAAGAGCTTGGTAGACAGTTTCAGTGATGGCCGTAAGCACATCAGCTGTAGATCGGGCAAAGCGGAAGCCATATTGCTTGTCTGAGAGCAGGTTATGGGATGTAAGGTTGTTAACCACCTCGGTATTGATTAGGGCTTCGAAGACTTTGCTGAAGAGGGGTAGGAGTCTGATAGGACGGTAGTTAGAAGGGTCAGAGGGGTCGCCAGAGTTCTTGAAGACAGGAACAATCGAAGAGGACTTCCAGCAGCCAGGAAAACAAGATTCCTTGAGGCAGTAGTTATATAGTTTAGAGAGGGCAGGCGCCAGTTCAGGCGCGCATTTCTTCAAGACAATGGCTGGTATCCCATCTCCACCACTAGCCTTGATGGGGTCTAAATTGGAGATAATGCCCAATACCAAAGACGGGGTTATGTGTAACCCACTCAATAGGGCCTCATTTCTAAGAGGGAAGTCGGGTATGGGTACACCGGAAGAGACGAGCGTCGAGTTGAATGAAAATTTCCGAGCAAAGCATTTAGCCTTGTCGGCAGAGGAGATCAGGACTTCGAACTGGTTGAACAAAGGAGGTATAGACGGTTTGCAATTGTTCAATACGCTCTTGCAGAGACGCCAATAATCTTTGGAGCCAAATTTGCGAGATGCAATACGCTCCTTCATCCGAGCAGCAAATAGTGACTTAGCATCGTTGAAGACACGCTTACACTCGTTACGGGCGGAGGCAAAGAGACGTCTATTGCGGCCAGACATGTCGCTACGAAATAGGTGAAAGAAGTGGTTCCTATGGGCGATGGCGGCTGAGCAAGCAGCGGAGAACAAGGGGTGGTAGCGACGTAACCCTATATTTCCTTGAGATGATGAAAGCGTCGATTCCAGCTTTAACCCAGGATGAGACCTCAGAAGCACATTCTTGGACGGAGAGCGTAAAGACATCGCGGAGGAAATCACGGAACGAGTCCCAGTCAGCTCGTTGAGAGTAGAACGAAGTTCTAGTGATAGGAGGTTCTTTGCAGGGGGTAGAGTTGAAGGAGATGTTAACAGATACTACAGCATGATCAGAGTTACCAAGAGGGCAGAGTTGCGTGGCGCTACAAGACTCGGGGATGGAGGTAAAACACAGATCGAGAAGAGAGGCTTTATCTTCCTGGATGAATGCAAAACGAGTGGGGAAGTTAACTATCTGTGTGAGGGAATGGGAGATTGAAAAATTGAGTGTTTGAATGCCAGCGTGGTCAGTAGTAGCATTCTTAAGCTACATGGTATGATGGGCGTTAAAGTCGCCAAACACAAACGGGTGGAGGGAGAGAGCCTTGTCTATGCTGTCAGAAATGTTATCGACTATCCCACAGTCTTGAGAGGATGGAGAGCGGTAAAGGAAGAAGAGATAGCTTACCGCATTGAGAAGAGATAGTCGGAGACACATGTACGACTGCTCTGGCGATTCGAGAGACAACTCTCTGGCTAGAGGGAGATGGTCCTTGACGTAGACATCAAGGCCGTGCATGTGGGTTAGAGAGTCTTTTCTGAGGAGAGGAAGGTAGCCTGGGATCGACAGATCAGGGGAGGGGATAGACGAGACAAGGTTGGTCTCACAGAGAGCCAGTATATCCGGGCAGTTTGCAGCGAGGAAAGATTCCATACTGCAGAAGTTTGTCCTAATGCCATGGATGTTGGAGAATGAAATGTTGAGGGGTTTAGGTGATTTTTGAGTGGCTGGTTTAGGGTTAATTTTTCGGTTTTTGTAAGTCATGTGGAATTTTGTTTGTAAGATGAGAAGGCCCGAAGTAAAAGAAGCAGATAGTTATCGACCGTGACGTGGGCAGAGGGGAGTTGGCACAGCCTGCATCATAATGTGGCCTCAGGGTTGCCCAACGGAGGTGCCTGCAGGGACACCTTTCCATGCGCGACATTGCACTACAAACACCCCAGTATTATACAACTGTTGATCAGATTGGCCGCTCAAGACGCTACGCAAGAGTTAGATTTCCTAACTACCAGTCGGAAACAGCAACCAGAGAACTGTCAACCGTGTACCCTCAGAATGAAGAAGTGATGCCACAGACTGCACACATCACGGGAGAAACAGAGCTGCACTAATACAGAGGCCAGAGAGAGAGAGAGAGAGAGAGAGAGAGAGAGAGAGAGAGAGTGTACTGGGAACTCCTTCCTAAACAAGACAGAAGGCTTAAGCCTCTACTCATGTCCAAGAGAAGGGGGAGGAGTGTTGACCGGGCGGTAGGAAAGCCTACCTACTCCTATTACGTATAACACATACAAGAACGACAAAAACAAAGGGAAGGACAAAAGAGGGAGGTAATTGCCAAAGAGTCCTGGTTGACTCTTGGATTTTACCATTTCACAACATTAAGTTTTAACTTCGTAAAAGTCCCATTGTCCTATTGTAAAAAAAAAAAAAAGAAATTGAAGAAAATAAGGTTATCCGGCATAGTTGATATGTTATAATAAATGCCCCATCATCAGAGGTGTGTCTATGGCAAAAATAACCTAATAGAGGTCATCTCTTTTCAAGCTGGTTTTGAATTCGGTGTTTTCTTCCCTTTCCAACCAAGGCTACAAAGCATAACCCGCCTTGCTATTCAACTAATAGATTAGATGGATTCGTACCTTTCTCAAGGGTATTTGTATGAAAGTGAACATAATAAACTCACCTGGAATTTGAACTTTGATCGCCGATTTCTCTTTTGCGAATTGCTTACCATTTATTCTACCCGCACATCCACAAGCGAATCACTACAAATCTAAAAAAAAAAGGAGGCCATAAATACCATTAAGAGGAACACGACGAGATGAATGAGAGTGATTCACTTAAAAGAAGGAAAGTTCTAAAAAGGGGAATGGAAAATGCTTGGATAGATGTGTAATGGTTTTATGATGAAGTATTAATGGCAGACACGGGAAAGAAACAACACAACCTCCTACAGAAGGTAACGAGGGAGAACGAGAAGAAGGGACTAAGTATAAGAGAGAGGGAGGAGAGAGAGAGAGAGAGAGAGAGAGAGAGAGAGAGAGAGAGAGAGATGGCCGTATTATAGACCGAAATCAGTAAAAGTATTTCAATGAGTACAGGATTGTACTCCTTGACGGTTGAGGTAAGATTGTGTAGCAATTTCGGGGAGACCGTATATGTGATGTAGCTTGGTGTAACGCTGTGACAACTCTCTGTATGTCTTAGGTGGGGAGTCGTCCTTGTTCTTGATTAGGATCTGCGACAGTTTTTTTTCTGTTTTCATTGTTGGATTTTTCTTTAATTTACTGTAGCTACCATTTCTAATGAGGTCTTCCAGTTCACAATTGGCGACCAGAATCTCAACGACATACTCAGATGACACAGTGTTGATAGCAGACACAGAAAAGAAATTACAAAATCTCCTACAGAAGGTAGCGAAGAAGAGCGAGAAGAAGGGACTAAGTATAAACTACAAGAAGACAGAATGCATGGTAATCAGTAAAAAGATGAGCCCAAAATGAGATTTGCAGGTCGGGAACACTAAACTCAAGCAGGTGCAGAAGTTTAAATATCTGGGAAATGTTTTGACAGAGGATGGTAAGTGCGACACTGAGATCCAAAGATGTATTGGGATGGCCAAGGACACATTCCAAATGCTGGTCAGAGTATTGCGAGGCAGAACGACTTCTTTGATTACAAAGAAAAGACTACTGAGCTGCTACGTGACATCTGTCCTTCTTTACGGCAGCGATTGGTGGACAGTCTCTTCAAAGATGAAGAAGAGACTCGAACCGACGGAGATGTGGTTCTACAGAAAGATGCTAAGGATATCATGGAACGATGAGGTCTTAGAGAGGATGCAAACAAGGAGGAGGCTTATACTTAAAATCAGGAAGAGGCAGCTGAAGTTCCTGGGACACATAATGAGGAAGGAGGGCCTGGAGAATCTGATACTCACGGGTCGAATAGAGGGAAGGAGAGACAGGGGAAAACAACGCGTGACATACCTGGCTGACTTAAGCAAGTGGATGAAAGAACGTGATCTGGGAGAGAAAGAAGAGGAAAGGAACTTGTTGAGAGCTGAAAGGGTTAGAAGGAGGTGGAGAGCCATGATCGCCTACGTCCTGAAAGGACACGGTACATAAAAAAGAAAAGTTTGGGCAGCAGTGTCGGAAGTAAATTATTTTTCGTTTAAATGGTTTGATGCCATGGATGCTGGGATTAGGAGGTATTGACACAAATCCTTATTCAATGAAACAACGAGAAAGAAATAGAATCACTGGAAATGTCTTGTGAGATAATCATTGACATAAATCACTTCTAGAAACTGTAGAAAGATATAGTAAGCTTAGTTAATAGAATGTCCAGAGTGAATCAAATTTACTTTCAATCGTTGACGATGTTAACACTTAAACTATCATCTATTTCTTGAAGTGTTTTCAATTCACTTTGTCATTATCTCTTTTTCTCCCTCCCTCCCTCTCTCTCTCTGTATATATATATATATATATATATATATATATATATATATATGTAATTATATATACACGTGTTTGATTGCGCGTGTGTGTGTGAAAGAGTCATTAGAAAAAAACAGGAAAGATTCAGCAGGGACTAAAACGTGTCTTGTGTCAAAACGAAACGTTTTTTTTTAATAAAATACTTGTGATGCGTTTTGTCCTTCAAGACTTCATCGGAATAAATAATTATAATAAAAAAATTTAGTCAGATGAAGTCATGATGGACGAAACGCGTCACAAATAAACTTTTTCTACTTTGTCATAAAATTTCCCAATATATATATATATATATATATATATATATATATATGTAGATAGATAGATAGATAGATACATAGAGAGAGAGAGAGAGAGAGAGAGAGAGAGAGAGAGAGAGAGAGAGAGAGAGAGAGAGAGAGATAGACTAAGAATGGGTGTAAATATTTGAGTTCGCGATTCGTCAATGTTTATATTTATTTTTCAGGCAAAACGTTGACAAATTTTCAATACTGAAATAACAAAAATCAAAATTTAACATGAAGCAGGAAATCCAGCAAAGAAATAAAAATAACTATTTTTTCTTTTCTTTTGAATTAAAATCACAAAGCAAACATCAAAATGAATGAATAAATAAATAGAAATGAAAACTTGGAGAAAGAAATTAAAGAACGTGATAAGAATTTTGTTAGGTATTTGTATTTTGTGAACATACAAATGTTTCTCTGTGTGTTTTTATTTTTTTTTTTTTATCCGTTCAGCATCCAATCAAGAGTCCGAAAAAAGTTTCTAGCGCCGATGTCAGATGACGTCATCCCAGGTTCCGTGAAAATGTCAGTGACGAAAGGTTACGCGCGTTCACATCAACGAGATTTATTCCCGGTCCTGATGATGACACACAAAAAATGGCGTATTTCATGTCAGCATTTTTATTTTCATAAAAAAACAATACATACATATATATATATATATATATATATATATATATATATATATATATATATATAAACAGATTCAAAAAACAACAGAGAAGACCAAAATGTCCAACTGCCGATATTAAACGAATATATATATATATATATATGTGTATACATACATACATACATACACACACACATATATATATATATATACATATATATGTATATATATATATATATATATATATATATATGTATGTGTATATATATATATATATATATATATATATATATATATATATAAATGCATATGTATGATAGATACATAAGTATATACATATATCAATTAGATCAATCATGTTTGTATCGATGTCCGTGTGCCTAATATATATATATATATATATATATATATATATATATATATATATATATATATATATATATATAAATGCTGTGTGTGTATATGTGTTTTAATATATGTTTATACTGTCGTGTGTATACGTAAAACATGAATAAATATGGAAATATATATATATATATATATATATATATATATATATATATATATATATATATATATGAGAACGAAAGTCTTGTAATCAGTATAAATTATTGTCGATCTTTTAAAATGAAATCTCAGTGAAGTGAGAATAGTCATGATGATATTAAATTATATTTCTGAAACTATATAATCATAGATATGTATTCAATAATATATTATGTGTGTATATATATTAATATAGATATGTACACACACGCACACATGTATATACATAGATGTAATATAATATGCAGATATGAGTCTGTATGTGTCTATGAGAGATTATATATTATGAGGCATCAAGAAAGAAATGTCTTCTTAATTAAACATTATTATTATTAAGGTAATTGAATATCAAAACTTAATTCCCATGAGAAGGCATAACTTTCTGACCTTTTTGTTTACACTTGTATTGTATTAAACACTGAAACCCCTCGACGTATATGAGCAAAAACAAACAAACCAAAAAAAAAAAAAAAACAAACCAAAAAAAACCCAAAACAAAAAACATAACAACAACAATATGTACATATGTTTGTATGCTTCAGAAAAAAAATAACCTCAAAAAACAAAAAAAAAACACTGATGATTTTCTAAAATCAGATGAAGGTCCTTTATGGTCAGGGTCATGACAAGTTCCTTCTCGCTTTTGTTTTTTCTTTGGTTCACCAATTTCTTTGGCGGCGATTAACAGCGCCCACCTCCTTCTTTTCCTCTTCCTCTGCCATCTCTTCCTCTTTCTCTTCCTCATTGATCTTTTCGATCCTAACATACCCAGGAATATATCTCTGTTTATAGATTTATTAAAGAATTTTTTAAAATCACATATCTATTAGGTTGGTACAAAAATAATGACGTAATAATGTCGTTTTTTGACGTATTTTTTAACGTCAAAAAACGACATTATTACGTCATTATTTTTGCACCAACCTAATATAACAAATAAATTAATCAGAGTCGCAAATCTCCACCAGTCAGCAATATATATATATATATATATATATATATATATATATATATATATATATATATTTGAGTGAGTAAAGTATGAATGAGAATCCAGAAGAATGGGAAATATATAAGACAATTTTGGGAAACTTCTATTTTGACAAGTTTCGATGATGGATTGGCGTCATTAAGAAAATGAATTTTATTTCAACAAAATCTACGCATGATTTTTACTTTAAAAACTGTATTGTTTTACAAAATTAGATTTATATTTATTTTAAAAACTTTTATTTTTATTTATTTATTGGTATATTCATTTGTTTTACGCATCCCGCATTGTTTCAGTATTCATTTTGTAAAAACAGGCGGTAAACTAAGTTGAATAAATCTAAAAGTTACAGAAAAAAGAAAAATAAAGCATGGATTAATTTGTTGAAATTAAATCCATCTTTCAGATGGCGCAGATTCATATGCGATACATGTCAAATTAGATGTTTTCTAAATTAGGTTACATATATATGTATATATATATATATATATATATATATATATATATATATATATATATATATATATATATATATGCGTGTGCGTGTGTGTGTGTGTGTGCATAAATCTATATATGGATATTAATAATATACATTTTCCTCACTAGTAGAACAACTCTGGGTTTCATGCACAACGCAACCTTCAGGTGGTGACTGAAAACGTGGTCAGCACCTGAAGACTGCTTTGTGCATGGAACCCAGAATTGTGCAACTGGTGACGAAAAAATGTTTATTTATTAATGATATATAATTTATAGCTCTGTTTACATCGAGCACTATTTTATTAACAACAGAAATCAATGTGCGATATATATTCATATATATATATATATATATATATATATATATATATATATATATATATATATATGAGATAGATAAATATTTTGATAGATAGATATTGTATTAATGACGCCATTCCAAAAGAACATTTTGAAAATGAGTAGTGTCGAGATTTTTTCAGCACCCTTCCACATATATGCGTTTATGCGTGCGTACATGTGTGTGTGGGGGGGACTTCTCAAACATTCAAATACATAGCAATACTCGTTCGCAGATTTAAAAAACGCATTTATATGGATATTTGCACAGCCACACCTACCCACTATATTTTTTTGGTATTATTACAAATATTTACTCACATGGATTGAATGTGTAGCAAATACAAATACAAAGATATAACTTTCCGCCATACATATACAGGAAGTACACGTATGCGCGTGAGTATTCCAAAGCGTACATACACACATATTTATATACAGGTGTTCAAGTTGCTCAAATTTTTAAAAATACGACCAAAATTTGCTTATATTTTTTTTGTTATTAATATTTATCATTCGCTCATCTCAAACGATGGACCTTCAAATAAATGATATGAGTTTTGGATGTGTTTTCGCTGTTCATTCTGGCTATTTATTATTCTATTTACATGTTGCATATGATCTTAGAATATAACAACCAACTGAAAGAAATCTGCACCATTGAGATCCCACAGTAGGTTTTGAAACTTTGTATCTCTCTCTCTTTCTCTATACACACACACACACACACACACACACACACACATATATATATATATATATATATATATATATATATATATATATATATATATATATATATATATATATATCCGTGGATAAGTAATCCAAGTGAATCTTATTAATATAAAACATTCAAACTGATCCACAAAAGAGAGCTCAGTATATTTATTATAGTGCATAGAAATGAAGACATAAAAATGAAACTCAACTGTACCTTATTTTTATGGTCATTTCGTTCCCCGGGAGAAATTCCTTGGAGCTTGTCAATACTAAAACGTTTGGTAAAAAAAAATGAATCTTAATGTTTTTTTTTTTTTTTTTTTTTTAATTTTAAATTAAAAAAAATAATTTAAAAGTAAAAACGTTATGATCATTTTTCTTTTATCAAAAGTTTTAGTATTGACAAGCTCTATGGAATTTATCCCGGGGAGCGAAATGGCCATAAAAATAGGGTACAATTGAGTTTCGTTTTTATGTGTTCATATATATATATATATATATATATATATATATATATATATATATATATATGTGTGTGTGTGTGTGTGTGTGTGTGTGTGTGCTAATATGTTAATAAATCTATGTATGCTTCACGGATCTTTTATTTTTATTTGAAAACTAGAGCAGCCATAAAATTTCGTTAAAAGCGGCCAAGATCTGTTGTTAACAGAGAGATAACGTCACAGATTGATTGATTGAACTTACAGGATATATTTATTAAATGACTAATGAATTTTCATGGGTTGGGGTTAGATTATAAAACAAATAAAAAAAAATACTTTTCAGTTGATAATTACTTTTGGGTGGGAGGAAGTAAGTGAACGCTTCGCTATCCGTTTCGTATATGAAGAGGAAGCTGCCAGGAATAAATATATCCGAATCCATTTAGGAATATAGAATTTGGCATATGGCTAAACTATAAATAATCAGTAGAATGAATACTTTTTGCACTTTTGAAAATCATAACTTGTGTCATTTTACGAAAATAAAAATGATTTTCAGATTTTCTGGAAAAGTAGAACCCCGTGTTTTGTCAATTCCGAAGAATTGAGAAGGTTTCCGTGTGTCTAGAAATATAATGTAATTCGAAAATGGATTGCAATATTTGTGTCCGATGAATTTGATTCTGTTCACTGATTTCGAACTCTGCATTCATGATGCAATAATCTATCTCGGCTATCATCGACTATCATCGGCTATCATCGACAGGAAGAAAAGAATGTTTTCCTTGTGTGCCATAAAATATAAAATTTAATTCAACCTTCTTAGAAATAATATTTTTTTTCTTACTCCTCAGTTTGTTTTCATTTCAGTGAAACATTCATGAGATAGACACACACAAACACACACACACTCTCTTATACACACACACACACACACACACACACACACACACATATATATATATATATATATATATATATACATACATACAGAATCAGACACGCGCACATATACCCTGTAAAAGGTGGGAAACACATAGCCAAGTGTCTGAACTTTCTAAAACCTATCTATCTATCTATCTATCTATCTATCTATCTAATTTGTTCAGAGGTTTATCTATCAATCTGTCTGTCTGTCTGTATGTCAATTAACCTGTTACATTTTCTGAATAGCCCGGTATATATTTGAATATAACAAGACTAAATAGTTTCCCTTCAAGTAGAGCCGACATAATTGTGACAATCTGCGAATTTCTTTGTGTCACTTTGAAAAACCTATCTATCTATCTATCTATCTATCTATCTATTAAATGGCTAAAAAATAAAAATATATCACTGTTATTTTTGCTATTTGACATGTTGGACACACGGTGACAGTCAGAAAATCCATCAAAAATCATTTTCGTGTGTATATATATAATATATATATATATATGTTAGGGAATGGATTCAAACCGACAGATTTCTAATTTAATTGTTTAAACTCTTTATTTTTTAAATTGATTCCCATATTTGAGTAGATGCTCTATTTTATTTACTTATTAAACAGTATATTTATTTATTTACATCTACCGGCCTGAATATTCGAGAAATTTTGTTAGAAAGATATGTACACTCCGGAAGGATTCGAACCAGCGTCCCGTATTGAAAACCGGCATTAGATCTGACGTGCCTCTGATTAACTCAGTCCCGTGGGACCTCCTATACACACACACACACACACACACACATATATATATATGTATATGTGTGTGTGTGTGTGTGTGTGCGTGTGTGTCGGACATTACTTTAATTTCATCATCAATGCCAGCCTTATCAAAAAAGAACATAACAATTTAAAGAGGAAATATCATTAAAACATATTTATAGCAACATTACCAACTATTAACACACGTTTAAAAACTACATTAGGTCACCATTTTTCTACAAATCTATTATTCATGAATCTAACTTATATCTTCCGAATACATGAAAACATCAATATATATATATGCAAAATACGCACGAGATATACTTTATTGAAAAATCAAATCAAACAACATTTTTCAAAACATCCTGCAGCGTCTCACTAACTTTTACACACATTAGCATCCAGAATGTTTCTCACACCTATTTGAATATTATCTGTTACTTCATTACACGTGACCTGTATCTAACCAATAAGAAATAACCAAACACAATATACCATTAACCCGCGTCTATTTGATTTTTTTATCATTTTTTATCATTTCTGATTTGATCTCTGACGAAGCTTTAATAAAGTGAAACGTGTTAGATTGAGATCTGTTTCCTAGTTGTTCTTTATCCTATCATATGATGTATAGTTTTCAATATATATATATATATATATATATATATATATATATATATATATATATATATATATATTCTTTTTAAATTTATAGGTCTGATGATTTGGATCGTGATTATGATTCCAATGTAATAAATTATAACCATGGGATATTAGTGTTTTGGCCTTTTATATTATATTCTTACTCTGTCCTGGACATTGAGTTCTACCTGGATTCCACCCTTTTTTGAATTTACACACACACACACACACACACACACACACACACACATATATATATATATATATATATATATATATATATATATATATATCAACAATGAAAAAACTCCTATTTGGCCTAACAAGCAGGTCAGTTGCAAAGCCACTCAAAGCTATGCTGAAGTACGGCTGCATGCCCTTTTCTATTTGGGAAAACAAAGTGTTAGAGCGAAGGAGCTGGGCGCCGGTCCTGATTCTTATCTACACAAAGGCTTGAGTGAGGCCGACTTGAACATCGTTCAAATGCGTTCAAATATTAAAGAAAACTGGCAGCGTGACTCTCCTCTCAATGATAGCCTTTTAGCTGCCAATGTGGCTTTGTCGCGCGCAGTAAAGCAGGTTTTGCTGTTCACTTGAGGAAATATGTGACAATGTCAGTCACTCGAGCAAGATGTTCGATCTGTTTAAAAATTTGCAAAATACCTGCAGGCCGCGGGATACACACGTGTGTCCATCGAAGTTGAACATCTCTTTTATTTTAATGAGACTTCATTTGTCATGAGTTACTCCCCACCATACAAAAAATAATTTTTTAATCATTTTCAATATGTTGCTGGATCTTCCGCTCATCCCTCTGTGGCCAACATGGCAAAAATAAGTGATAATATTTGTCACCCTTTTACATTATCTATCTATCTATCTATCTATCTATCTATCTATCTATCTATCTATCTATGGCTGTCCCATATCTATCTATCTATCTATCTATCTATCTATCTATCTATCTATCTATCTATCTATCTATCTATCTATCTATCTATCTATCTATCTATCTATGGCTGTCCCATATCTATCTATCTATCTATCTATCTATCTATCTATCTATCTATCTATCTATCTATCTATCTATCTATCTATCTATCAGTTCATATGTATGTAAGTATGTATTTATCTATCTATGTAGATACGTCACAAAGTCCACAGCGCATTGATGAAATAAACTTTTATTTTGTCTTATAAGTAATCATGATGCTCTCCCAGGTCAATGAACTTAATTCTGTGGATAATATTACAAATATCGAACATTATATGGAGAAATTTCAGATCAAAATAGTTACTGTTTCTGGCTGCCGACTGTTTGACGTACGCACATACACACATAGGGAGACACATATACGCAGAAATATCTATATTTATTTGAATAGAAAGTTTGTGTAAAATTAATATTTTTATGATTCTATTTGATCCAGGCGCGTACTCTCCCATATATATATATATATATATATGACAATGATGTGATGATGATGATAAATTCTCGGACTGAACTACTTCCTAAGATTAGTTATTCCTTCTTGGGCGACTAGAGAACATTTCCCACCACTTCGTATATATATATATATATATATATATATATATATATATATATATGTGTGTGTGTGTGTGTGTGTGTGTGTGCGTGTGTGTGTTTTAAAATTTGTGTATGGGAGAAGAGTAGAAGTGTACTCAGATGGGACATTTATCGTTATACACAGGGTCGATACCAAAATCAATACGGCATGTTGACGTTTAGTTTCACCGCCGAAGCGGGAAAGTTACGGTCAATATGTAGAGTTATTTCTATGACCACAATCTATCTATCTATCTATCTATCTATCTATCTATCTATCTATCTATCTATCTATCTATCTATCTATCTATCTATGTGTATGTTCCTGTGTGCGTGTATATGTATGTGTGTAGAATAATTAAAGCTGATTTTTGGGAGTCTATATTTCCCAGTTTTTGGATTGCCATTTGAAGTTTATTAACTCATCTTCCCTTTTGTTGTTTGCAACCAATTATAAAGTCAACCAATAAGCCTATAAAATTCAAAGTAACAGCAAATGTAACCATAACATATAATATATTATATAACAAGAGGCTTTATAAATATTAATTGGAAAGGTAAGTACCAAGTAAATGAATAGCAACTGACTTTTTAAATGCGAATTGATGACGAAGGAGATGGGCGAATTTGAGACGGAGGCCATTCTTTGGCTAATTCTCCTCATTTTTTTTTGCATCACATTACCGTGAATATAATAAGGTTTAGAAATTCTACATATGTCCTTAAATATGAATCTGAATTTGGAATCAGAGCTTTCCTTTCTTGCTTATAGCCTTTTAATAACGAGAATAAGAAACCCTGTTTATTAAATATCATAATTCTGTTCGCAGGCAAAAAAATGTCCTACGGAGTTGGATGCAGTCAATCGCAATTCGACAAACAAAATTGGCGGACCGATTTTCTGTTTTCGGTCACGGCAAGTGAAACCAGTTTCGCGCGAATAGTTTGAAATGAACTCATTTCTTGGCCCTGACCTATGGCCATTTGTCTTGATCGTTTTTATATCGCTGACAAGCCATGACGAAAAGCCACATCTCAAGAGCATCTCGCATTGCAAATCCACCACATTAAGAATCACGAAAAAAAAAAAAAAAATTTGAAAATTAACATCGGAGAGGAGACTTAACTGTTTTTCTTTTGATAAATTATTCAGTGTCAAGTGAAAACGTGAGCCATTCGAAAATATTTTATCATTTCGTTATAAACGAAATGATAAATATTTTTTCGTATAGATATTTACTCTGCTTTCTTCTAAGACATAAACCCCAGTGCGAACCTGCCTGCTAAGCGTTGCTCTGAAGTAAGCGCCCTTGAAGATGTTTAATAGGCACAGGACGTTTACTAGGCACTAGTAAATTTAACTAGCAAAGTACAACAATAGTGAGGTATTTAGTACGGATCGAACTCGCTAGGTCAGCATTGACCTACAATACTAGCTTTATGGTAAGTACCTCATTTGACTTTTTTTTGTATATTCTCATGTTTCCTTTTAGAAAATTCGTATAAATAATCATTTTATTCTCTGAAGATACCAACCTTTTTATTTTCAAAATGTATTTCATCGAATCAATGAAAAAGGTTCGAGGAATTAGTGGGTGGGAGGGGAGCAAATCGTTATTCACATTTTTTTGTTTCTTGTAAATGTAAAAAGTCATTTAAATCATAAATTCTTGTCTGCCCTTCACGCAAATCAATAAATTTAGTAACATTTGATCCACAGCACTTGATTAATAAATTTAATTTTTCTGTTTGTAAAAACAATGATTCTATTAGAAAACTGCAAAAGTTCGTTCCGATTAGAAAAGTAAAATCAATGAAAATCGTATACGGACTTTTTCAGTGATAAAATAGAATCTTATAAAATCCCGAGTACAATATTATATCATAATACTAATGATTCAATTCAGCTATTTCAAATATAAACTTTCTTATGGAGTGAAAAGATATCAGATATCCAGTTGGACAAATCTATAAAATTCTCCTTCACTTCTGTTTTTGTATTTCTTTGTTTAAACTGATCGAAAAATTTCGCCATTTTCAAGAAATGTGTCTTTCATATATTATTTCGTCATTTTTCCAAAACATTTCACGTAGAAAAATTGGATTTACGAATAAAAAACGAGGCTCGACAATTTTAAAATTAGCAATTTACTTATTTCCACCCAAAATTTCTAGACACAAAGGCGTGTAAAATTTCTCTATCAGTATGTGTATATGTTTGTGTGCGTGTGTATGGCTGAGTGATTTAAATGTATTGTTTGTTCTGACTTTAAATTGCCGAGTGTCAAAAAGCACGTTCAAAAACAAAGCTTCCAACCAACAAACACTGGTACTTCGAAGAATAATTGTGTCCGCCTGGCGCGTGGGTAGCCTAGCGGTTATCTTGTGGAAAATGGGGGAATGGAATTCCAATTTTATTTGAAGCCGTTTAAGAACACTTCACAGTAATTCTGCCTTATGAAAGGAAGGATTTCTCATTCACCTGCCTTCTGTTCTACTGCCTTACACACACACACACACACACACATATATATATATATATATATAACGGCATTGGTATAATATGACTATGAATATGTAACTTTCTCACCTTTTCATATAACAGAAAGCTGTTATTCGTATTGTCAGCCTTGACAAAGACCATGTCACAGATTAACAGATTTATCTCACATTATCAACAGTGTGAATGCATTCAGAAATACTTTTAAAGTTTGCTAAAAAGCCCAAGACACACTTCATGATGACAGCCCACTCTATCATCGGAGGTGACCCACGACCCAGGGGTTTAAGGACTATTATGTTTTATATCTCAGAAATTTAAAACGTGAGAAAAATGTAATCTGAATAGTTGATGATTTATTTTCCTTATAAAATCTGTCTTTTTAAGAAACTGCTTGTTAAACGTCTCCCAATTATGTTGATGTCTCTGTTGTGACAATTAGGAAAGTAAGTTTGAGGTGGCAGTCACCTATTGCTGAATGCTCCCCAAACGATCTTCCATTGTTTATTAAAAAAACAAAACAAAAAACGAGTGATCTTTTATTGTAGTTCATCATCAAAAGACGACATGACTGGTCATTTGCCAAGGAGACGCAGCTGTCACTTCAAGAATATCGTAAAGGCAAAATCAGTTTGTTCTAAACTTTGACTTCAGAAATGAAAGCTTATCTAAAGATTGATTTTGTTATAGAATAGTTGTTTGCTGAAAGAACTTGTCAGAGCAACTGACTAGAGAAAGCATTTTGAAAAGAAAATAAAGAATTAAAGAAAGTGAAGAAAATTCTTTTTAGTCCTGTTTTTTAAGAGAACAATTCAGTCAGTTTCTTTACCCATGTTTTAAGTAATCATGAAATTTAAATTTAAACTCAGCGTTTTAAGAATTTTTAGGAATAATTAGCAATTTTTACCGATATTAAAATAAACCATAGATTTATTTAGTTTTATTTATCTTGATTACAAAATGCTTTTAAAATACGGAATCTCTTAGAAAATGTCTTTCAGTTCAATTGCAGACATGCGGAAATTTTTTTATGACAGACACATAAACAGAAAATGTCTTTTTTGTCTTCTTCCGTTAACTTTCATTCTCCACAGTTTTCACAAGAGAGAATTTTAAATTTTGCGTCGTAAATCCCGTTTAACGACTGTCACTTCAGTCTCCGTAAAATATGGTAAAAACAAAAATACTACAGTAGAGATTAGTATCGCCGTCAACTCTCAAACTCAGAGAAGTTGAATTCAATTTTCCTTTCATTTTCCTTTTTTTTTTTTTTTTTTTTTTTTTTTTAAATCTCTGGTTATCCAAGAATCTTCTGTTAAATGTCTCCGACTCTCGACCTATCTTTAGGATGAGAGTTATGTTCTCTTCAGTGAATATTTGCCGAGGAATTCACATTGTTAAATCTGTTTATTAACATTTTTACGGGTAAAACTGACAAAATGAGAACTATAACAATGGAATAAAAACAGAAAATACCGTTCATTGCTCCCAAATTATTTGGACATCAGCACTTGCTTAATCAACAGCACTAACGTGTTGTTTAGTTATTACTTGTTGCAATGAAGTCCATTTAAAAATACTAAATAACTTATTCTTTGAAATCCACTTCTTTGTTGCTTCTTGCTCGCAACCAAACAAGGAATTGGCATATCCTTCTTGGTAAACGCGATCATTGCTTGTAATCGGAAAGGACTTTGATTTTTGTTGGAAGAATAGAAAGCCAAACAGGATTCCCTTTTCTTCTACAAACTCAGTTTGTGAAGGCAGTGACAGTTGGCCAAACCCCAAAGTTTTGGGGTTTTAGAGATGATTTGTCCAAAAAGTTCCCGCAAAAGAAAGTGCCTTGTTTAAACGCACGTATAGAAGCAAATGGAAATATCATTTACTGTCTCTGGTGTTCAGATTCTGAAACTTTTGGTATATGAAGAAATATTACAAAGCAGAAAAAAAAAAAAGACAAAGATTTAGTGTTGAAATACCAAGTCTTCTTTTTTTTTCTCAGAATGAAAAAAAAAAAAAGAATTGCAGGAACTGACAAATACATTCATTGTAAACAGGTGATTCAAAATGCACGCACCGAAATAATGAAGAAGTCTTTTGAAAATGCACTGAAATTATAAAAAAAACACTTTCATATTATGTCCAAGAAGCAATCAGACGCATATTTTAAAATTTTCAAAGATAAAAATGATAATTTAAAATTTTTTTTTTAATAGACTCGATCATTTGGTGCATGACTTTTGGCTCACCCTGACAGGATTTAGTTTAGTTTAATAATGTCTGTAGGCTCAGATATATAGTCATATATAACGGATTGACATTTTACTCATTCATACTCGGATGCACACAGTTGTTTGCATTTACTGAAATGTTTTATTACAGATCAGTAGCACCTGCAAATATCGGACATTCTTTTTTATTCAGTCATTCGCTCGCTAACCTACGGCCATATCACGTTGAAAACAGCAGCTGCCATTATTTATAGAAGTTAGAGAATGACAGTGCCTAGAAGGGTGACCGCAAAATTAGAGCCCTCAGCTTCTCGCAGTCCCAATTCAGCAGAGAAGAAAAAAATAATCACACTCTTCAGGATTGAATAGATATAGGGAAATTTGACTGTTACCCCGTTTGTTGAGATTCTTTATTCGATCACTCGTCCATTGATTTCGACCTGAGGAGAGAGAAGCGAGGCAGAGGCGTGAGAGGGGGGACAGGACTGCAGAACGGGAACCTCTCGAGAAAACACATCGGAAAAATCACAATGGAAATGAATACAAAACATTTCTTTTTTAGTTGAGAGTTCATTTTCATTCCCACCCACCCGAAACATCTTGTGAGGAGCAATAGAAAAGGGAAGAAAATCCAATAATCTTTCAAATATATGCGTTTTGCTCCTTCTTTGGGGAGAGTTACAAGAGAAGGAGGAAATAATCCTAGAGATACAAGTCTATTTTAGTCATAGAATTCCTGGATCCGCATCTCAGAATTCTCCGGTAAGCAGCCAAATGATTCTGTAAAATTATTTTAAAAAAAGAAAGAAAAGGAAAAAACGTATTTTTTCCTGGTTGAATTTTACCGCAGATATGCACGGAAGAGTTACAATTAAATAAAGTTCGTTGCTTTGGCGTGTGTAGGTGCGTGTATAAAGAATGAAATTAGCCATTGTTTTGCTGTTAGAAATATGCTGAAGAGATATAGCCCAGGTTACCAGAAGAAAAAGTTGTAAAAAGAAAAAGAAAAAAGAAAGAAAAAATAAATAAATAAAAGAACGAATAAAAAGTCCTGTTTGTTGTTTGTTAAATTCCCCATTCGTATGAAGTCTTCAAATGAATCAGAGATACATAAGCTGAAGAACAATTGGTTAGAGAAAGACACACAGCCAGGCATATTAAGAGGAAATGGACGCCCAAGTTTCTTTTACTTCTGTCTGGTTAACAATTCTAAAGTTTTCTTCTTTGCTTTGTCTGATTTCCTCAGTAATTTTCTGATCTTTTTACCTCTCTGTAAATGACGAATTAATCGTTATAAACAGATTTCTGTTAAAGAAAAAACGAATTTAATAAATTCTTAGTCTGTGTTACAGATTATTCGTAAGGTCAGTATTTTCTTTTTCGTCTAATATTTTTGTTTTGAAATAGTTGCCACTGATTCCTCGTGTCTTTTTTTTGTTTCAATATTCAAACTTTTATTTTCGGAGGAAAGAGGAGGACGATGCGTAAATGGCCATGAAAGAACGCCTAATGTGACTGGCTGTCATTATTGCCTTGAATGCTTGTGGATTTAGCCATGAAAAGAAAGAAATAGGCGATTGGCAGGAAAAAATATCGATCCCTGCCTTGAGAATCCGAATCTCTGAGAAAAAAGAGGGAAAAAGAATTAAAAATGAAAGAAATGAATACATTTGGATGATAATAGATAAATAGGCCAACTAAATTGCAACGCAAACAAGAATGAAAGAAGCTAACGGAATTGTTAGACAGATGAGAAATTGTCAATGAACTTGGCGAACTGTTTCATTTTCACTGACCCCGTCCGTTGACCTTACTAAAAATGGCTCAGGTAATCTGCAGCAATAACAGTAACTTGGCGTTTGCCAGATTACAAGGAACTGATCTGCTTTATGCGATTTTTAATATTAAAACAAAACAAAAGCAAAAACAAAAACAAAAAACAAAACAAAAACAAATAAGGCGAAACAAAAAGAAATAAAAAACAAAAGAAGAAAAATTTTTGAACACTTCTAAAATCAGAAATTTGGTTTTTCATTTCTCTTTTCCAAATTTGATTCACTTTTCCTTTTTTATTAATCAAATGTTTGTATGTAGATATATATCTACATAAATAGTTTTAAATTCACTATCAAACTGCAATTAAAATCAATCGCTTACAATCGGTTTAAAAATAAAAAAAAATACTTCACAAAACAAACCACGGCAACACAGTTCGAAGCTAATCGATGTTCTAAAACTAAAACAAAATAAAACATAATAAAACATAATAATAATAATAATAATAATAATAATAATAATAATAATAATAATAATAAATCATGTTATGTTACCTGATAAAACCTTGATTCAAACTTAAAACTCGAAATTTGTTCTGGACAATTTTCCCGCCCTTATGTAAAGCGTATGCGTTTATGTGTTGGCTTTTGTATGCATCTCTCTCTCTCTCTCTGTGTGTGTGTGTGTGCAACTGTTCAATGTATGCGCGTATTTTTGAGTGAATGTTTGTGACGTTGAATGTGAGTCGCATTTAAAAAAGCGAGAAATGTCTTAAACTTCACTGACATTCCATTCCAAGACAGTTCATCGTTTTGGACAAAGATTGTCTTGTAATTTAATCACAAATAGTGTCACGTGTTAGAGAAGGACAACATTTGTTTTAAAATTTCAATGAGAGAGAAAAACCAATGGAGTTACGTTTCATGTCACATACGCATTTCAAAATAGAAAATTCTTTTTGTACTATTTTGAAGGTGCGAAATAAATTCAAAATGACTTTACTCATAAAAAAAATATGATAAACGCCATTATGAATTTGGTACAGAAAAGTACAGAAAATCTCAATCGAAAATCTCATCCTTCATTCGCATATATTTACGGCCTTAATGATTTTTTTAATATAATTGTAATTTGTTTATTTGATTTGAGAATCTTCAAATAAATAGAATACATTTGCCGGTACAAATGAAACACGTTGAAAAAACATGTATATTTGTCTGTGTATGTGAGTGTGTGTGTGTGTGTGTGTATAATCCCATCATTCCTCTTCTGTACATAAACGAATAGAATTCTGCAAATCCCGGCAATTAATCCTCATTTTTGTGTATTTATAAAATATGAAGATAATTCGTCAAAACTACAGGAAAATATCAATTTTTACTTTATAAAGAAAAAGTGGTGTATTTATCGGTTTCATTCTCCGCCAGTATAAAACTTGCCTACAGAACTTTTTACGACTCTATGATGGCACTTAAACATATTACTCAGTAAAACTGCATAAGTTAAAATTTAACAGTTTTGAAAAATGGGCCCCGAAGATTTCACTTATGCTAAAATTAAATTTTCAAAATTTTGATGAAATTAAATTTCCCGCGCATTTTTCTGGAAAATAAACACAAGTGGAACTAAAACCGATTCATTATTAATGAAATAAAATCAAACCAAATGCAGTCCAAAGGGAACAATGAAAAATTAGATTCAGGAAGAACAGAATAAAAGTTAAATAAAACAAGGGAGATAATTCATCTTAACACTGATGTAAAGTTAGGTAACTCTTCTTAAAAGCAACACAAAGTAGCTGTAACCTCGCTTGGTCGTTGTCTTTTATGAAGAAAAATTTAAGAAAATGAAATCACCATATTTTGGGAGAAAAAAAGGTAATTACAATTTCTTCGTTTTGTTACAAAGATAATTTTTGTAAAAATATCTCGTAACATTTTTGGCATTAACCATTTCAAATATATATATATATATATATATATATATATATATATATATATATATATATATATATATATATATATATATATATATATAATGTATATATATATTACCTTGTTCTCTTAAATAAAATATTAGTTATTTCACTTTGATTCTGAAAATGTGCTGCTTTCACACCGGATAATGAATTGTTTTCTCCATTTTTTTCTATCAATTTAAAAAAAGATACCTTCTTTCAGGTTATAAATAAATTTTCTTCGATTTGTATAAAAATGGAGAATTTTCCGGTTAACAATAATAATAATAATAATAATAATAATAATAATAATGATAATAATTGGCAAAAACTTGTTTTGCTTTATGATTGACGCATTTCCCCCTCAAATTCCTTGCTCTCCCCTTCATTTTCGCATTTACCGTTAGGATAATAATAATAATAATTATTAACACTATTTTTCTTTATTAACAGTTCTTTGCTTTTTCTTCTTATTTGCTTGTCTTTAGTTGGAAGCTTCGTCTTAGACGAAAATGGTTCAGTTCCTCTCATAGAACACTCTCAATCTCAAGATTGTCGACTTCAATGTAATAGTTTCCGTTGTGGTATCGTGTCTTGCCTGGCTGCTGAGGCTTCGGGTCGTCGTCAACGGACATGGCCGTAGTGTAGCTAGGCGAGCGACGGAAGACCTGTTTATTCGGGTGAGGGGCCCCCGTCGACAATTGCTGGGAAGGATTCTTGTCAGTGGTGCAGGCGGGGAGGACAGTGACTGGCTCTAGTAGTTCACTTTTATAACCCTTCTTCATCGGGGACTCATCTTTGCCATTCTCGTCTTTAAACTTGATGGCTTTTTTTGTCTCCCGGCCGCCCCCTTGATATTTATAGTCCGTCTGTAGCTTCCACACCGCTCCCGGCTCCGGAGTGATGCCACAGGACCTGATAAAAGAAGAAAAAGAAAATTGAATCTTACACTGAACAAAGTCAACGGATTAGAGCAAAAATCTCTAGTATGGAAAAAATTACATAAAGCTATTTAGTCGTATGAGCATGCGCGTGCACACATACATACATACGCGCGCGTGTCTCTAACTGCCTCTTATTCTCGCTTCCTCTAAGTAACAATTATAAGGAAGCAAGAATAAGAGGCATACACACACACACGCACACACACACACACACATATATATATAAGAGGCATATATATATGTATATATATATATATATATATAATTCTTATTTAGATGAAGCTAGAAAAAGAGGCATATATATATATATATATATATAACAATTATATATATATATATATATATATATATATGTGTGTTACTTAGAGTAAGCGAGAATAAGAGGCAAATATATATATATATATATATATATATATATATATATATATATATATATAATTGTTACTTAGAGGAAGCGAGAATAAGTGACAGATAGAGATGACGGATGTCAATAGGTTAACTAATTGCCTATCATCACGTGACGACTTACATCTGGGACCGTAGTGTCGTCTTTACTATTACATTCTTGCAAAGGAACTACCTTTCTTATATTAAAAATTAAACAAAGACATTTCATCGCTGTCAGAATGTCATCAAGTTTGCTTACCGTTATACCACATCGAAGTGCTTTAGGATTTTCCATCGTAGCTTACATGTGGAACAAGGTCGAAAGTATGGAGCACCCAGTGAGGATCGTACTCCGTTTTAATTGATCTAACGAGACAAGCTTGTTAATCATTACATCACGTCGAAGCAACACGATGCGAAATGTGGCAAGAATGACAAGTACTGTCCCCTCCAAAAAAAAAAAAAAAAAAACTTTCCATACCACGATATTAATTCGGAATATTTCTGAACCTTCATGAAATGTGAAATGCTCATATTTCGATGTGATGTATAATTTTATTGACATTAATCGTCGGGAGGAAAAATTTGCAAAATACGGTCAAGCATCGGAATTAGATTTTATATATATATTGTGTATTTAGGCACCTATCCTTCATTTATACATGTTGCATTAAAGACGACAGACACGGTACTACGATTAAACTTTTTATTTAATTTATTTTCCTCGTGTTCGAACAATTATTTCCTTTTCAGACACAGAGTGTAATTCCTAGTGCTTTTGGCTATACTTTTAACCATTATCATGGATGATTTTATTTTTGCTTTTTAATTGGGTGTATAAATTATGTGTATGTTTCCATTATTTTTAATCTTTTTTTTTATATGTGGATGAGGTTATTATGTTTGTCTTTTTCTACTAGTATGTTTCGGATGGAGTCTGGTAAGATTGTTCGGGTGCTTAAAAGATTAAAAATAATGGAAGCCTTAATAATAAAAAAGAAAAAGCCAACACTTGATGACCGTGTTCGAAAAATAAAAATGAAACATCCCTATAATTCTAGAAACATATACACAACACATACACAAAGTTAAAAAACAAAAATAAAACCATCCTTGATAATGGCTAAAAGCATAGCCGAAAGCGCTTGGAATTATAGAACATTTGGACAATTTCTACACACTCTGCGTCCAGAAAAGAAAACACTTGTTCGAACACAAGAAAAATTAAATAAAAAGTTTGATTGTAGAACCTTGTCTGTCTTCTGTAATGAAACATATATATATATATATATATATATATATATATATATATATATATATATATATATATATATATATATAAGTACTTCCATTGCTCCTCATGCAAATCAAATATTTCTTCTCATTGATATAATGGGCGTGTTTTTCTCCAGTTGATTATGTTCTGCTGACTGATATTATATTGACTCTGTCTCGGTGGCTCTCAACCGGTTTTGGGCCACGCCCCACTTTGGTATTTCTAAAATTCTGCTGCCCTCACCCTGTAATATTTAATTCTTACATGTTCAAAATTTTTCTGCAATTCACGTGAAGGAAGCTCAAAAGCCCATTAAGTTCGTCTCTAAACAAACCTCCAAAGACCATGGCGTCACGACCTCTCGTTTGTTGATTTAGACACGCGAGAGTGGGAAAACGAGAAATATCCTGTATGCCAATTAGACATGTACATACATACACACACAAAATATCTTTATGTATGCGTCCTGTATATTCATCGTATGTATTAACACGTATTAACATTAACACTCTCACTCAGACTCACTAGAAAACAATTCACTATTAATAACTCATTCTGAATTGCCCCTTTCATTCTGTTGGTATAGTAAACCGAAGGGTGCACATCCTACGCATAATCCACGAAAATATTACCATGCCTCACCGGTGGGGCATGCACCCTACGTTGGGAATCATTGCTCTATCTATTTCCTGATTGTTAATCATACTTATTATAAAACGCAGATTGTGTGTGTCTATTTGTTTATATATGGAATCGTATTTCCTACATTTTTCAACCGATTTCAACAAAACTTCACAGGACTACGTAAAATTACCCGGCGGTGGTTCTGACAGCACCAAAAATTGGAAAAACACAATTGTTTTTGCAAGAAATCAATTTGAAAGCACGGGTAAGGGTATCGCACCCGGCCGGAAGAACGATACGCAAAAAGTAAAACAAATGAAACCTAAACATACACAAGTCCTCATAACTAAAAATAATAACCAGAAACTACTTTAAATACACTGGTGCCCAAATGAAACCCATGTGTACAGTCAAAATGCGGAAGTTAATTTTTAGTCATCAACCAAAAGATATTGCCAACCGACTACGATGCTTACTGGAGCCGACATAAACACAGCCGATTTCTTCCACCAAGAGAGCGACGTGCTCTCCCTCTCACCTTCACCTGGCCGACCCTTTTGAATCAAGCACGGGCAACGCTGGGCCATGCTGTTAGTATTTATATATAAAAGGTCACCGAAAAAATTTTCCCTTTGTCGATCAAAGAGCTTTTAAAAATATTCTGATATGTGATCAGATTTTGATAAACATTTTGAGAAACGTTAAATAAGAACACTATATATATATAGATAGTGTTCTCACTATATATATATATATATATATATATATATATATATATATATATATATATATATATATATATGTATATATATATATATATATATATATATAGTGTTCTTACTTAACATTTCTTTTAAGGCAGGCAACTGTAATAATTTGACCAAGATAGGAATCATTTCTTGAAAGTTATAATATCCGGACTTTTATCTTGTAGCTGGATATATCCCCGGAAACGAAACTAGAAGTGATGTTGAAGGTCGATTTGCAAACTACTGTACTTTCTTTATCCTCGCCTTCAGCCATGATTTTTGCCGCTCTTTTCTCTGTTTTTTTTTTATTGTTGCTTTTTCTTTGGGAATCAGGAACGCAGTAGATTGCCAACGAAATGCCAAACATGGCTTTTACATTTCACTGCAATATCCGGACAACGTGCAAGAAAAAATATAACAGCGATTTAGAAATAAGGCGAGCATGAATAAAAGAAGAAATTGAAAATGTTCTAGTCTTTTGGGATTTGCTTGTTGCTTAATAGGAAAATGCGTCGCCTTCACCTTGCTTTAGGGCACGGTATTTTTAAACACTAAGTTTTGAAACTTTTCTCTCTTTAAACACACACACACACAGTCGCTCCCCTCACACGTATATCTGAGGGTGTTCTTCCTTTCATACAACTATTCATTTAGCTTTTTTCATTTTGTTTATACCCATGTGAGTATTTATATTCGTCGATCGGCTCTTAAATCCTGCTTTTTCGTAATGTAATGTTCTATCAATCTATCTCAGTCTGTTCATATCTATCTATTTCATTCTGTTCATATCTATCTATCTATCTATCTATCTATCTATCTATCTATCTATCTATCTGCCGTATTCTAGCTATGCATATCAAAATTCTCTCCTAAGCAACTCATCTCCCTTCGTTGGAATAAAATAACCCAAATAAGTTCTCTTTAGTCGGTACAGGGAAAGAATCATCATTGCCAGATAAAAACACTGATCATCGGAATATTCATAGGATCATTTCATAAGATTGATATTTGAATTAATCGATGTCTTCCTGCAACATTTTCACTTCACTTTTCTTAACTTAATTATTGCCAATTCATGAATTTATGTGTGAAAAAATGAAAACCTTTATTTGGCTGTCTACATAAACACGTACAGTCGCACTTGCATATAAATGAGGGACGTTTGCCGGAAGCTGATTGTAGGCAAGTCTTGTTGATCATTGTTAGTTTAAGGTATTCGATCTTCTGTCTATATCCCTGAGGTATTATAATTACTTACATTATTTACATTATTTAGACTTATCCTCATCTTCATTACTATATTCACAACGTTTCGGCCGTTGTACGCCCCGGCCTTCTTCAGGTGATTGGAATTTGGAACCCTTTATTTCGCCCACCGGGTAGATTGTTCTAGTTCCACGTGCCTTGCCTCTTCCGGGTGTCTCAGTTATTTCCCTTTAACTAAACTCTCCAAATTTGGTTCACCACTGCTGTGGCCTGGTATTGAACTCACAACTCTTTTGGTCTAGTCACTGGATCTAACCAACGTCTTTATCCACTGTCCGATGTGCCCTCGAGCGTACAATGGTCGAATCGTTGTGAATATGGCAATGAAGATGAGGATAATAGAGACCTAATAATGTAAGTATTCGATCTTATCTGGATACTTCACTGTTTGTGCTTTGTGTCAAAAGTGAATAAATATCTGAATAGAGTATTTGCGAGAAAATGATGATAAACAAGCTTAATCCCTCAAACCATTCCCAAGGGTAGTGTGTTCGATCATCAACAAGTGCCCAACTATTATTAGCCTTTCGCCAGACTTAGCTCAGTTTAGTCAATAGCGTCTACTGTTGAATGATAATTTTAAAACTAGTTGAGCAGGTCAGTGTAGTAAGTTTAATGTTCACGGGTGATTCAATCGTTTGGCCATTTTCAAAGCTAAAGAATTAACAAATGTAATATTATAAATGTCAAATAGTTGTAATAGAACTGAAAAAAGTAGTAAGACGATCATTAGCGGAAAATCAGCGAGCTGAGTTCGAATCCTGGTCGAGTTCGTTGCATTCACTTTCGCACAAATACTATGGGGAAAGGTATGAAACCACCTGTTCTCGCAGTCCAGCCATGGCAAAGAAGACTGGGATCACTAGCTCTGTTCAGTTAACCCTGAATTCAAAACTGGATGTAGCCTTGTCAAGGCACATAATACAACCATAGAAAATGAAGTTCCCAATTTAACAGTGGGCAGGGTGGAGTTTATGATCTCGACCTAGATTAAGATTAAGGTCAGTTTAGGTAGGGCTAAAAAAAAGCAAATAAGTAAAAACGAATGAGAGTTTGTGTCCGAACATCTGGGATGATGATTATTTCCATTATTTGCATTCGAACTATTGTCCTCATCTTTGTTGTTGTTATCCCAATGTTTTGGCAATTGGGCCCTCCGTCCTTTATAAAGATATATATCGACCCGGCTAGCCTACAGGGAATTCCGAACTGAACCATCGGATATCTCGTCTAGGTCTTATTTTCAGTACTGCTCAATTATCGCCCGTCTGGTTTCCACTGCTCGTTGTAGCGATTGAACTCACAATTACTTTATCACCAAATTCACGAACTAACGCTTTAATCTACTAGACCAGTGGTTCCCAACCGATTAGGGGCCACGCCCCACTTTGGTATTTCTAAAATTCTGATGTCTCCCTGTAATATTTATTTCTTACATGTATCCCAATTACACATGTGCGTACATACACACAAAATATGTTTTATATATACATACTGTATATGCATCATATGTATTAACACGTATTAACATTAACACTCTGACTCAGGCTCACTAGAAAACAATTCACTGTTAATAATTCATTCTCGAATTGCCCCCTTATTCTGTTGGTATAGTAAGCCGAAAGGTGCACATCTTACGCATGCCCTACCATGCTCCACCGGTGGGGGTTGCGCCCCACATTGGGAATGATTGTAGTAGACTATTGTTCCGCAGGGCAATTCTCTGTGCAGAATTTGTAGCCTTAAACTTAACCTGCCTGCTCGTGAGTGACTCAGCTGCTGCTGTTGCTGCATCTGCTGTTGTTGCTGCTTCTGTTGAAACCTTGCTGTAATTTATATTCCGTTATTAGCGATGTCCATATTTTATTTATTTCTATATTAGGCCCACTAGGCGAGATGTCCAAAGACATGAGCAATGGAACAAGAACTGTGTAACCAAGTAGATTAAATAAATTTATGTTGAGTTCTGAATTCTCTGTAGGTTACTCGGATCGATCTATACCTGATGAAGGTCGGAGAACATAACGGATGAAACAACAGCAAAGATGAGGACAATAGTCAGAAGCCAAGGATAAAATAATCAAAAAGAATCGCAGAAGAGAAAAAAAAAAAGATTGAAGAACAAATTAAAGGAAAAATCAGAAAAATAGAGTCTTTGTTTAAATCGTAAAAAATGAAATAAAAGACAAATTAACTCAACTCGGGTTGAGGTTTGGTCAGAAATGACTTACGTCAGTTGAAGGTGCAGTTTTTCGATCTTTAGGAGCGCCAAATCTAGCTCGTGGCGGGCTTTCCACAGGGAAGTCTCACACAGCGGATCTTTACAGCGGTGTCGTTTACTCTGTTCAAGGGCCTCTCGCACGGATTGCTCAAACGTCAAGGATTTCCCCATGCTCTGTCAAAGAAGAAAGAGAAACACAGTGACGTGGACATGGAATCAAGTGATGGGATCAAACTCTCTGTTACTGTTTTGTCTGCAATCAAGAAAGAGAGAAGGAGAGAGAGAGAAAGAGAGAGAGAGAAAGAGAGAGAAAAGAAAGGCGAGATAGAGAGAAAGAGAAAAAGAGAGAGAGAAAGAGAGAGAATGAGAGAGAGAAAGAGACAGAGAAAGAGAGAGAATAAGAGAGAGAATAAGAGAGAAAGAGAGAGAAAGAAAGAGAGAGAGAAAGATATATATAAAGAAAGAGAGATAGAGAGTAAGAGAGGGAGAAAGATATATATAAAGAGAGATGGAGGGAAAGAGAGAGAGAAAGAGAGAGAATGGGAGAGAAAGAGAGAAAGACAAAGAAAGAGAGAGAATGAGAGAAAAAGAGAGAGAATGAGAGAGAATGAGTGAGAAAGAGACAATGAAAGAGAGAAAGAGAGAGAGAGAGAGAGAGAGAGAGAGAGAGAGAAAGAGAGAGAATACAAAAGCGACAGTTAAAAAAAAAATTCATGACATTGTTCATCTTTCCAGTGTGAAAGAGATTTCGAATCTATTTAAAAATCGTAGAAAAAAAAAAAAAGAAAAAAAAGACAGATAATAAAATATGAGAGAGGGGAGAGGGAAATATAGAAAGAAAACAAGTGAGACAAAGTTTTGAAAGAGTGGGAATGGGTAAGAAGAGAGAGAGAGAGAGAGAGAGGCGGTAGAAGGGGGAGGAAGCAAGAAGCTAGAAAAAGAAAGAGGAGTGGAAGGGTGAGAGAAGAAATAAAAAAAGCTGAGATGGAGAGTTTAAAGAAAAGAGAGATGCGAGAAAAGCGACAAAAGCGACAAAAGAGACAGGAAAGAGACAGAGGGGTAAAAAGGAGGAAGAGGGTGATGGAAGAGAAAGAGACAGGAGAAAAAGTAGAGACAGAGAATATATATATATATATATATATATATGTGTGTGTGTGTATGTGTATGGAGAGGGAGAGAGAGAGGAAGAGAGAGAGGGAGAGAGGGAGAGAGAGAGATGCAAATACTATCCCTAGAAACTTGCCAGTAACGTAAATAACTTAAAATCTTTTTTATTTGAACCCCATTTTGTTAAAATTAGCTCTCTTCTCGTTATTAGAGTGTAAAGTCACAAGCCTTAACAGATTGTATAGAAACATTTAAGCAATCTTGATGGTTTGCGATTCTCAATTGTCTACATTTTAGAATTTTAAATATTTGCATTCCAAATAAAATAAAAATGAAACAATTTCTAAAGGTCGATATTTAATGAATATCGAGGAAATCAGTACCAGTAATCATAAGAGCACTCGGCACTCTTGAGACAGAATTCAATGACAATACTAAACATATTCCAAAGCGTCGCATCCTAAGAGGAATTGAGTCCGTGAAATTTTATCCTGCATAGTGGTACAATGTTTTTGTAGAAATGAGTTTACCTTGTAAAAAAACAAAAAAAAAACAATATGAAAACCGAAAATATTAGACTGAAATCCCCAAATCGTCATGGAACAGAGAATGCTGTGGAATGTGAAAGAAAAATCAATTATTAGGTTGGTGCAAAAATAATGTCGGTTTTGTAGGTCAAAAACCGACATTATTTTTGCACCAACCTAATAGGTTGATGCAAACTCGTTGTTCGAAAGGGAAATTCAAACAGAAATAGAAATGCAAAAACTTGATGAGAAATGAGACTGGAGACAATAAATAGTGAAAATAAGAAAAGTAAATTCCAGGTAAATTCCAGGTAAATTCCAGACCAAAAAAAAAAAAAAAAAAAAAAAAAAAAGAATCGAATATATGAGAAAAGCAGTTGGCAATATACAACAGATAAAAAGAGAGACAGGAGCAACAAAAATAGAAATAGATAAATCTTGAAAAGCAGATTCAAGAGACATAAGAGTCGGGCAATATAGACAGAATAGAAAATGCTAAAAACTAGAAAGGAAACTTTATCCACAAATAAAGGAATAAAGCGGGTGGAAATAAAGGTTGTTATAGGAAAACAAATTCTGAAGAAAAACGTCGAAAATATAGAAAATCGTGGGGCATAGCACATAAAACGACATGGACATGGTTCAGTCAGTTATGTATCAGGCGTGATACACGCGTAGGCGATCATGTATCTTTTCGATACATGACTGACGAGGCAGATTTTTTCTCACAGTAGGTTGTCATTTCTTTCTGCGGATCGTCTGGTGGAGTAATGGATAGCGGCTCGGATTGAAGAATCGGAGAGCCGAGTTCGAATCCATTACATACTTTTGGGAAAGGTATGAATCCTCTTCTTCACTCCAGCTATGGATAAATAGCAGGACAGACCGGGTTCTTTAGCTTTGGATGGTAACTGGTCTACCGCAGAAAGAAATAGACATGGTTACGAAGAGGAAAATTTAAGAAAGGAACTAATTCGATCTAAATTGTGGCCCCAAAACAACACCAGGCGTACCAAATATATAAAGATCGTGATAGATAGAACACAGAAAAATGTAGAGCGTATGGGAATAAAGATGAGACAGTCAACCATATAAACAGAGAATGTATCAAATTAGGAAGCAAAAGTTGGCTTGCTGGTAATACACTGCGAATTGACGGGACAAAACAATGATATATACGTAGAAACTCTTAAAATTTTACTGTTAATTAATTATTTTTTTTAATCAGTTCACTCTCAAGCAAGTCGATAATGCTGGTTATTTTTGCCTCAATAGAATTAGATATGTTCATCTATTGTTCAGTTCAGACTCCTTGCCGGTTTTTTGAATAGTACTAGACGTTTATCTATTGTTTCCTTTTTAGGATTGGGTTTCCGGCTCCTTATAAAACCTTTTCTTTCTCTTTCACTTCCAGTAGCCTCTTGAGAATCAGTAGCGTCATTGCTTTGCTTGGGGTGAGGGGATTAGAGAAAAAAAACAAATAAAAAACAACAAAAGTTTCCATAGAGAATGAATAAGATAAAGTCTTGTGAGCCAGACGATAAAAGAAGAAAACACACCAGCGATGTTCTAACAGATGGAGAGAGGGGGGGCGGAGTTATAAGAGCAAGTCAAAAGATGAATAATCATCTCTACCTTGTAAAATATCTGTAGAAATTGCAGAACATGAAGGTGACAGTTATAATAGTCGTCATGGGAGCTGTGAAGAAAAATGGCTAGGAGAACTAGAAATCAGGTGGAGAGCGTATCCCGATGTCAGCATTGTTGGAAAAAGCTGGAATTCAGAGAAAAGTGATGGAGAACACTTGTTGTCACCTAACCTCCTGTGCTAGTCACCAGTTATTATCGATATGGAAATAGAACTGGCATCAGTTTATTATAATGTTAATGGCGAGGAATATGCGAATTAATGATTACGTAAAAAAGAAAATGGTAATTATAGTCAGGATTTGGCTAATAATAAGCAATAACTTTTCATTTTGTTGTTGAATGATAATATAGTTACTATTAATAAAATAATAACAATAAGACAAATAATATTAGGTTGGTGCAAAAATAATGACGGTTTTTGACGTTAAAAGACACGTCAAAAACCGTCATTATTTTTGCACCAACCTAATAATAATAATAATAATAATAATAATAATAATAATAATAATAATAATAATAATAATAATCTGCATATGATTTACTTGACAGTAAGCAGTTGTATATGTGTCCCTTTGGGTCTGGCTCACTTTATATCTTCGTTTATGATCGGGAATAGTGAGAGGGAATAATACCTGGTTTTCGAGAAGATTTGGTACTTAACAATAAAGGTTAAGAGGCAGCCAAGCTGATTTGGGAGTCACATCTAGAGCCCTGGAGTCAGGGATTCGCGTCTGAGTGGATTAGATTACGCGACATGAAAGTAATTGTTCAATTGGACTACACTTGCAAGGATATCAGGTATTTTGTTAAAATCTGTCATTATATCACACACATTTGGCTGTGATGCGTGAGTATATATATATATATATATATATATATATATATATATATATATATATATATATATATGTATCCAGATAAAATGATAACGAATAGAGTACAATTTCAACGTTCGTAGCATTTAATTTAAAAAGGGGCTCAATACAGAGTAGAGCAATATTATTTATTTTAAGATATTACATCGAAAACATGTGAAAATCGCTACACAATTGCAATCGTGTTTCGATGCGTATCAATGAACCTCAACAGGCGATTGTAAATTACTGGCGAGTGTGCGATTTATTTCGATTTAAAAGCAAAATATAATTTCTTTGTACGAAAAAAGAAAAAAAAAGGAGAGAGATGTTAGGTTGGTGGGCGTTACCCTGATCAACCAATCAAATTTGACTTACGTTAAATTTAAACGAAGAAGCAAAAAATAGAAAAAAAAAATTATATTTTACTTTTTAATTTAAATACACACGCCAGTAATTTAATGGGAAGCATAGATGCACTTGTGTAGCGATTTTGACATTTTCGGTGACACACACACACACACACACACACACACACATATATATATATATGCAAGTTTCATTAAATATTACAGACAAGGTGTTTTGATTAAGTTTTTTATATAATTTTTCATGTGATCTTATATTTTTTTCTTTTCAGTAGATAAATTAAATGAAAACTGTCTAAATGTTGTTTTTTCCCGAGCGCTTTCGGCTATACATTTACGTGCGAGAGGATAAATTCTCTTACGCTCTCTGAGGAAAATTTTAATAACAACTATTTTGTATCTAAGAGGGCATTCATTAGAGAAATTAAGATGGTAAGAGTCTTTACTAGTTGTTTTTTTTATAAACTGAAGTTGTAAATGTATTATTACTAAAATCAACGAGAACATCTAGGGAAGGGAGTTTATTTTTTTTTCACTAAGTGCATATGTAAAATTTAGAACAGAATTTTGTTGAAATGTAGTTTTCAGGTTTTCAATTTCCTTTTTGTTTAAATGTCTATTAAAGAATTGTATTCCTGATCAATCAAAATTCGTAAATAATTTTACAGGCCACACTACAACATGTTTAACAAGAAGACTCGCACTACATCTTTCTTACCATAGCTCAATTAGGTCTCATTTAAATATTCATGGAGACCTACTGGACCCTATTCGTAACATACTTGTTGATAACACAAATATAATAGCATCGACTACATGCAAAAAAAAAAGGTTAAAAATAATGGAAGCCTTAGTAATAAAAACAAAAAATAAACAACACTCAATAATATCAACTATGAACATGGATACAATATCTTGACCGTGTTTTGAAAATGAATCATTATATAAATACATACATAAAACAATCTATTTCTAGTTAACAGTTAATCTATTTCAACCTTGAAAATGGCTAAATGTATAGCCGAAAGTGCTCGGAAAACAAAATTTGGACGGTTTATTATATAATTTATCTACTGAAAAGAAAAAGATCACATGAAAAATTATATAAAAAACTTGTTTGTCATATTTAATGAAACTTGCATGAAAGAAAGATTGCTAACTAAATACACAATACATACATACATACATACATATATATATATATATATATATATATATATATATATATATATATATACAGTATTTACATTATTCGGACTATTGTTCTCATCTTTGTCGCCTTATTTATCACAACGTTTCGGCGTTGTACGCTCCGGCCTTCTTCAGGTGGTTGGAATTTCGAACTGAACCCTTTATATATATATATATAATGGCATGTTTCTGTCTAACTTGATAATAATAATCAGCATAATAATAATAATCGAAATGAAACTATTGTAAGAAGATAACTTGTTTATTTCTGAATATTCTTCCTGGAGGTTAGGGAGAGTCATAATCACACCAAGTGATGCCCTGCTTTGGTTTCAGTAGCAAGTGAGGGATTACGGAGCTGGAGTGCAAGCTTGACTCCCAATCTGGGCTGCCCTATAGAACTAAATGCCTCCATGTGTATTCATGCTTTTTACTAAACGAATTGATGCAAAGTACCAGATGCATTTTGAATTCCTCTTGCCAATTCTATTCTTCGAGTCGTTAACTGTTTCGCTATCCGCAACTTCGAAGAAAAGGTATAAAGATTTTTACGATTACTCATGCAATCTCGGTGTTTCATTTTCAAATAATTCTTTTGAAACAGCCAAATTATAACATGCACTTTATTATCCTCTTTCACATGGTTTTCTTTTTCAACTTGGAATATTTGCCTTACCGGGGATCGCTATCTATTCAAAAGAAATACAGAGAAAGTGCACCTTTCGCAGAATTATGTGCAATGCTAAGCATTTGTAGACTTCGGAAGTTTTTTTTTTCTGATTTTATCGATATAGGACGAAGTTCGCTGGTATAGACCCCCCACGACCCAATAATAATCGGGACAATTGCAGGCTGAACCTTCCACCAATTCTCTGCCAACTTTAATTTATCAATTCAACTTTCACATGTTAACGACTTAGCTTAATTCTTATAAAAGATTTCGTACGTGTTCATCATTTAATCATTTTATTTGATTTAACCCATATTACTTATATATATATATATATATATATATATATATATTAGGTTGGTGCAAAAGTAATGACGTAATAATGTCGTTTTTTGACGTATTTTTTAACGTCAAAAAACGACATTATCACGTCATTATTTTTGCACCAACCTAATATATATGTGTGTGTGTCTTTCATTAAAGACGACAGACAAGGTACTACAATTAAGCTTTTTATTTAATTTTTCTTGTGTTCGAACAATTCTTTTTTCGACACAGAGTCTGTAGAAACTGTCTAAATGTTCTATAATTCGCAGTGCTTTCGGCTATGCCTTTAGCCATTATCAAGGATGATTTTATTTTTTTCAGTTTAATTGGGTATATGGGTTAATTGAGTGTAAGGGCTATGTGTACATATCTAGAGTCATAGGGATGTTTTATTTTTCGAACACAGTCAGCACATTGTGGCCGTGTTCGTATTTAATATTATTAAGTATTGGCTTTTTCTTTTTTTATTATTCAGGCTTCCATTATTTTTAGTGTTTTATACACGTGGATGAGGTTATTATGTTTGTATTTTCCACTAGTATGTTTAGGATGGAGTCTGGTAAGTTTGTGTCTGTGTTTAAATCGGTTATAAAATAGGGAAAAGTAAAATAATTGATCAAGACCTCCGTAAACTTATTATTGGCCATCATACAAATGAACTTGATTATAGAAAGATATCTAGTCAATTTAATATACCATTGTCATTCCATTCGTCCCCCCCAAAGCTCTGGTCGTCCTAGAAATGTAACGGAACGTACGACGAGATTATTGTCAGGAAAAGTTGGCAATGAGCCCCGGGGTACGCTTAAAAAACTCCAGGGATGCCTAGAAATAAGTGGAGTAAAAGTGGGTACGGATACAATTAGTCATTCACTTCGCGATATGATATCGTTTCGAGGACTCCAAGGAAAAAAAAAATCACTTCTTAAGCGAAATAAAAAAGTTCTTGCTTGACTGGATTTTGCAAACGTGCATTGTATTAAACCTGCAGCATTTTGGGAAAATGTACTTTGGTCAAACGAAACGAAAATTGAACTTTTTGGCAGAAATTCTGTGGTAAAGGTCTGTAGAAAGACGGGAACTGAATATACACCGAAGAATACTATACTAAAATTAAAATTTGGAGGCGGAGCAATCATGATCTGGGCTTGCTTTAGTGTCCAAGGTGTAGGGAACATTGAAATAATAGAAGGAGGATGAATGAAGCATATTATCGGGATATTTTGGACAGAAATTTACGTCGGAGTGCACATTAACTGGGATTGAAACCAGGTTGGGTCTTTCAACAAGACAACGATTCTAAACAATACTGCAAAGCTTACAAAATCATGGTTAAGTTCAAATAGAACAGACATTCTAAAATGGTCAAGTCAAAATCCGGCTTTCAATCTGATTGAAAATTTATGGAGAGAGCTGAAACTGAGAATTCAAAAACGGAATCCACAAAATCTGCATGAATTAAAGGGATTTTGTCGTGAAGAATGGAAAAATATTAGCCAAGAAACATGCCAGAAATTCGTAGGGGAATAATCTAAACGCCTACATGCTGGAATTAGCAACAACGGGTACGTTACGAAATATTAATCGATGATTTAATAAATGTATTGTAAACTTTTGAGTTATTAAATATTGATTTTTCTTCATGGGATATTTTTATTGATTATTTTTTAAAATCTGATTGTTTGACTAAAGGCTTAATTATTACTAGCAGGAAAAGTTTCATTAATCTGCGTTAAAAATACCTAAAGAAACATTTTTGCGATGCGTTGTAAACTTTTGCGTGGAACTGTATGTTTATTAATATATACTTAATAGCACTGCTGTATTACATCGAACACTGTTTTACTAACACCAGCACTATATGTGATATATATATATATATATATATATATATATATATATATATATATATATATGATCTACAAACACGCAGCACTTTTGGATGGAGATGGAACTAAAGTATCAGTTGTTCACAAACAAACAAGTGTGGAACATTATCATTATGATTTGAGAACTCTTCAAAATATAAGTGCAGTCTCAAGGAGTCTTCTGTAGATGTTCAATCTTCACATTGACCCCAATCTTCCACAATCATTTTGGTAGTTCAGTACTTATGGTACCCAGTGCACCAATAAAAATGGGGACAACTTCCACTTTCTTCATTGTATTTGTACATTTCCCATTTTAAACTATCAGCTTTCCTCTTTTTCTTCTATGTCAACTACTCTATTCTCTACGAAGCAGCCAATATCTATGATGATGCATGTTCTTTCTACTTTACCAGCTGAAAAATTTTGCTTTGTGCACAATATCCACACTGGATCAAGACATCACACAATATTTTGTGCTTCTGAAGTTATTTTCATATCATGTTTTTTGACGTCTTCAATATTTACTTATCTCATGGTTGCCATTGTATCATTCTTGTAACATTATAATGTCCCTTTTTTATTCCTTCTGTGTCAATGACAACATGCCACAATATTTCTATTTCATCACCGCAAATCATGCACTTATCATTGTCAGTTACATGGTCTCCTTTTACACTTAACATAGTTTGTTATGACTGCTTGTTCTTGAGCTGCACAGATCGGCGCGCTTCTGTTTCAGCTTTCAAAGAACTCTTCAGAAGACAGCCTCATCTGCCATGATTTTTCTGGGAACGTCTCTGAAAAAACAGTCCATTTCTTTTCATATTATTTTTCGATTTCTGCTATGGTCACACTACCCTACCAAGTCTACGGGAAGACCTAAGGCAGGTAGTGGTTTGTTGTTATGGCTACATTTCATGATTTGTTATTCTAACTCCTATAACATCCCTAGCGTTACAAATTTCTTAGTGTGTGGGCTGTACTTATCAAGACACTTTTTGTGTTTATCTTAAGCTGGTATTTCCAGGGATTTTTTAAAAGTGCTGTTGTGTTCCTTTTTTATCATTCCAAGTGCTCCAGTATGACTGGTAGTATTCTTGTTTTCAATTTCCACATTGTTTTATTTCGATTTCCATGTCTTTATACTTTGATAGTTTTTCAAATTCCTTGGTTTCTATGTTACAGTCTGCTAGGAAAGTCATTAATTAGTAGGTAAGTTTTTTCTTTCAGTTTTTGACAATTATGTCCGGCCTATTTGCTTCAATCTTCCTGACTGTAAATTGTGATAGAATTGAGATATCTTCTGTTTCGGTAGCCATTACTGGGTGATGTTTATACCAGCGTTTGTTAACATCTTTTCCAAAACGTTTTCATATTGTCCAATATAAATATTGTCCCACTCTATCTAGACGATTTTATATTCATTTGGCGCATGTACAGAACATCCTAAGATTCGATGGTCCATGGTTTCTTGATATTTATCACAAAACCAGCATTTTGGATCCACACTATCATGTATGTCATTTGCCTAAAAGTTCCTAGGGAAATGACTCTCTTCTTTCGCTGCAAGAATAAAGTCTTCCTTTCAGTCTTTAATCCAGATGCTCGTAACCATCGATGGGTGTTAACGGGAGTGTCACCATCGGCTTTATTAGCCTCGTTATGGATATTGGCCATGCAGAGTTTTGCATTGCCAGCGTTGTTTCAGCTGTTCAAGAGCTTTATCCTTCGCTTTCTTTTTCATATTTTTGTTGCAACATTTGGTTCTTGGGTTCTGTTTTGGTTTTCTACAGAATCTACTAAATGTAAATCTCGTTTGTATTTAGAAAATTCTTTCATGATTGAATATTTTTTTCTTTCTGTTTTCGTTTTGTTTAACTAATTGTCTCATCCAGTCTTTTATTGTTTCCCTGTATGATAGTAAGCCAATAGTTGTTGTCTTGTATGAAAATTCTAGCTGAATAAGACTTCTTCCACCTTCTTTACAAGGTACGTATAGACGGTCTACATCCATCTTTTGGATGAGGTATGATAGGCTTAGAAAGACGCATTATTGTCTTACAATCCATTCATCTGATATCATTTATAGTCCATTTCAAGATGTTGAAGCCATATTGAACCACTGGGATGGCAAGGCTATTAATGGCCATGATTCTGTTTTGGGAATTCAGTTCAGTTCTTAATATCAGTCGCACTCGTCTATAGAATTCTTTTCGCACTATTTCTTTCATTTTCTCTGGTGAATTCGTTCAACCTCATTTACACTTATAAGCTTTGTTCGTGCTCTAAATCTTTGATTGTTACCCCCCAGGGGTCTAAGCTAATAGTGGAGATTTGCAGTGGTGATCCTCGTAAAATTGTGGCTTTAGCACATTTATCCAAACCGAATACCATTTCAATGTCATCACTGAAACGTTTTACTATTTTCAGGATTATTATTATTATTTTATTTCCTTTGATTTCTGGTGTGTACTCATTTCTTTCCGGGTTGCCGCCCATGCACCTAAGGTTAGAAATGGCGTCATGACATTTTCCATTGACCAATTAAAAAAAATAACACAAACATATTTTATATAAATAAGGCCCTTCGTAAGGTGTGGGCTGTACTCATGAGAACAATATTTTGTATTTCTTTAAGGCATGGGCTTCCAGGAATCTCTTCAATTAGTCTACTGGAATCTTTTCCAACCAATCCGAGAGTTCCAGCTACAACAGGGATTATTATTATTATTATTATTATTATTATTATTATTATCATTATTATTATTATTGTAACCTTTCAGGAATGTTACTAAATATTCCAGAAACTTGAAGAACCATCGAGACCAGTGTGGCTTTAAACGTTGTAATAAATCATTTGATAAAAAAAGTAACTTCCTGAATGACAATCTGAGATGAAAACAGTTTTGTGACATGCTAAACAAATATTTCCACTCCAAAATCAATCGCAGATTACAAATGGAATTATTTCTGATGGAAGCTGATGATGTTTGAAAACTTTTTCTGCAAAAAATTGGTTAGCGAACTCATATTGCAAGCCGCTACTCATGAGTACCCTATTTGGCTTAATTTACGAATATTATGTGGAAGTCTAAAAAAAAGAAGACATAACGAATCAAATTTGCCAGCATATACAACGACACAGGGGAAATCATTCTGAAGACTCTTTTAGCACATCAATCTCAGAAACATCGTACAACAGGAATACGGAAAAAAGATGTTAGATTCAGTACACATTTCCAAACAACGATTATATCAGTTCCTTCGTCTGAGGCTAGTAAAGTCAGTTCAGTATGTCGGACTAGACAATTTGTTTCGTCATATTCTGTCTTTCACTTTTGTGTCTAACTTACGCTTGTCCATCGAATATTGCTGCTACATCTGGTCTGGTGCTTCAGATATATCTCTAGAGATTATCGACACAAACCACAGAAGAATCTGCAATGTTATCGGTCCTAACCTGGCATTTCGGCTTCAGTCTCTCTCCTATTACCGTAAAGTAAATTTGTTGTGCCTTTTCTATCAATATCTTCACGGTAATTGATGAGTTTTCCTCTTTGGTACCAGTTTTCACGAACTTAAGCGCAGTACTAGATTGGCAGCTAGGTTTCACTGTTGAAGTTGATACTTGTATCCGTAAGTTCTATGCTAATAGTTTCTTCTCTCGCACTTCCCGCTTGCATTCTATGATCTTCAAAAATTTAAATGCAATGTCAGTCGTCATTTTGTATCTACTTGATCATTATTCTTTTATCTTCTGTTTCTCACACTCTGCATAAGAGCTTGCATTCTAGTGGGGTCTATTGTCACGTTGGAGGTAAAATGATAAAGAAAAAACGAAAGCCAAAATGAAAACCCAAAACAACCAAATTTCAAGGATCTATTTAATGATATTATAAAGATGCTTTAAGTTGAGAAAAGTATTAAGAAACGGAAAAAATATATGTCTATATCTCTGTGGTATTATGATTATTTACATTATTTACATTATTCGGACTGTTATCCTAATCTTCATTGTAATATTCACAACGTTTCGGCCGTTGTACGCTCCGGCCTTCTTCAGGTGAATAACAACACAAAATTGCAATATAGGCTCTAGTAGAAAATAAGAAATAATAATTACGGAAAAATTGCAATATGAGCATTAGTAAAAACGGTTGCTGAGACATTAGTTTTGTAAGTCCCAGAAATTTATACACAGATGTCCTCAAGGACACGTGGTCTAGTGGATAAAGACGTTGGTTAGATCCAATGACTAGACCCAAAGAATTGTGAGTTCAATATCAGTCTACAGCAGTGGTAAACCAAAAAACTTGGAGCGTTGAGATAAAGGGAGATAACTTAGACGACATCCAGAAGAGGTATGGAACAATCTTCCAGTTGAACGAAATAAAGAGTTCGGTTCCCAATTACATATAACTTATGAAACGTTTTAAATATGGCAATGAAGATAAATAATATAGAAAAATATCATTAGAATCAAAGAAAGTAGTATTGAACTTTTATGCAGTATAAGTCCTCCTATATGGCAGTAAATACTGGACAAGCTCTTCAAAGAAACTTGAAGTAACAGAAATGTGGTTCCACAGATGTTTGCTGAGAATACAATGGACTGAACGATGAAATTCTGGAGACAATGGTAACAAAAAAGACACTCAAGATTTCTGGAACACATAATGAGGAAAGAGAGCTTGGAAAATTTGATACTCACAGAACAGATTTAAGATCAGAGAGAGAGGAAATCAATGCGCAACTTTCTTGGTAAGTTTGAATGGCTGTCGGAGTTTGGCAGGGATACGAAAAATGCAAAAGTTATTAAGAGCTAAAAGGACAGGAAATGGTGGAGACCCATGATCACAAAAGTCTTGAAGAGATACGGCACGTAGAAGAAGAATCAACAGCGTCTCTTTACTTTCATGTGGGCATGGCTGAGAAATAAATTTGAAACCATAATCGACTTTACTCTATTTACATTATTCGGAGTATTGTCCTCATCTTGTCGCTATATTTATTACAACGTTTCGGTCGTTGTACGCCCCGGTCTTATTGAAATGGTTGGAATGTCGAACTGAACCCTTTATTTCGCTCACTGGGGTAGACTGTTATAGTTACAGGTGCCATGTCTAATGGACGTCAGTTATCAGTTATCTCCTGTTAATTCCTCTCTCCAAGTTCTCCACCGCCTTAACAGGTATTGAACTCACACTCTTTGGGTCCTGTCACTGAATCTAACTAACGCTTTTATCCACAGTTCCATGTGTCCTTCCAACCACCTGAAGAAGGCTGGAGCGTACAACGGCTGAAACGTTGTAATAAATATGGCGACAAAGATAAGGACAATAGTCCGAATAATGTAAATAGTGTACATAATACCTCATCTCAGAAATATAGACAGATACTGAAAGGCTAAAACGTTGTAATAAATATGGCAACAAAGATGAGACCAATAGTCCGAACAATGTAAATAGTGTACATAATACCTCATCTCAGAAATACAGACAGATACTGAAAGGCTAAAACGTTGTAATAAATATGGCAACAAAGATGAGAACAATAGTCCGAACAATGTAAATAGTGTACATAATACCTCATCTCAGAAATACAGACAGATACTGAAAGGCTAAAACGTTGTAATAAATATGGCAACAAAGATGAGACCAATAGTCCGAACAATGTAAATAGTGTACATAATACCTCATCTCAGAAATACAGACAGATACTGAAAGGCTAAAACGTTGTAATAAATATGGCAACAAAGATGAGACCAATAGTCCGAACAATGTAAATAGTGTACATAATACCTCATCTCAGAAATACAGACAGATACTGAAAGGCTAAAACGTTGTAATAAATATGGCAACAAAGATGAGACCAATAGTCCGAACAATGTAAATAGTGTACATAATACCTCATCTCAGAAATACAGACAGATACTGAAAGGCTAAAACGTTGTAATAAATATGGCAACAAAGATGAGACCAATAGTCCGAACAATGTAAATAGTGTACATAATACCTCATCTCAGAAATACAGATACATAATCGACTTTACTTTCTTTACTCACATCGTGAGAACGTGAGTATCATATGGATAATTATTTAAATATGTTTCTTTCGATTGATATCAGTCTAGCCATGTCTATCTTTTTCTTTTTTTTATAATCATTTCACCCCATGCAAGGCAATAACGCCATTGGGACGCAGTGGGTCAGAGTGAGTGAAAGAGAATGAGACACGAAGTAAAGAAAATAAAGGAACAGGGTTCTGGAAGTCAGAAGATGGCGATTGACATTGCATTTAAATTTTTTAAGATTGTAGGTGGCAAGAAAGAAAGAAAGAAAGAAATCAGAACGAGATTCCACAGGTGAGATGTGTGAGAAAAGAAACTATTAGAATCGAACTGACGGTTGCATGTAGCTAGTTCAACATTAAACCTAGCTTAAATGAATGCAGTCGGGGCACCAGGGAAAAAAGCTCATCAGAACAGTTGCCAGGGAAATATTTGATGAAAAGACAAAGGGAAGCCAGGTAACGCTGATGAGAAATTAACCGAAACCGAGATGCCAGGTCAGGATCGATTACGTAGCAGATCCTTCTTTGAAATGTGTCAAGAATCTTGTGATATATAGCAGGAGCATGTCTGTTCATATCGATTATATATTAACATCAGTCTATTACTATTTATTTATTGGTACCTAGAACCTGACGGCATAAAGATGGTAAAAAAAGTAATTACCGAGTTTATTCTTATGACGACAAAGTGAATTTAGGTTAAGTCTTTAAAGAAATTAATGATCGCAATAATTAAATTCAAGTAAAAATGGGACAAATTTAAAAATTTAACTGATTAAAATTAAACATGCACATGTGCAAGCATAGACAAACAATGTTTAATGAAATTGGAAGGAAATCTGTTTCGTGAGAGTTAATTCCTCTTTTTCTCTCAGGCAATAATCACTGCGTAGCAAGGAAAGTGTATGACAAAAAATACGATGTTTTGAAGTTATATTTAATACTCCTCCTGTATTTTAATACTCCTTCTGTATTTGTAATACGCATTCTGTATTTTAATACTACTTCTGTTTTTACAAAACTCCTGTATTTTATTAATCCTACTGCATTTTAATACTCCTTCTGTATTTATAATACCCCTTCTGCATTTATAATACTCCTGTATTTAAATACTCATTCTATATTTAAATACTCATTCTGTATTTTAATACTCCTTCTGTATTTATAATACTCCTGCATTTAAATACTTATTCTGTATTTAAATACTCATTCTGTATTATAATACTCCTCTATATTAATACTTCTTTTGAAGTTTTAATACGTTTGTATTTATAATACTCCTTCTGTATTTATAATCCTCTTTCTGTATTTTAATACTCAATCTGCATTTTAATCCTCTTTCTGTATTTTAATACTTATTCTGTATTTTAATACTCCTCTATATTTATACTTCTTTTTTAGTTTTAATACGTTTGTATTTATAATACTCCTTCTGTATTTATAATCCTCTTTCTGTATTTTAATATTCAATCTGTATTTTAATACTCCTGAATTTAAATTGACTATATTCTCTAATAAATTTAGTATTTTAAATTGACAAATAATTTAGATTTAAAATTTGTTCATTTTGCGATCAGCAAAGCGACGGTTTATTTTAAAGACAGCGCCTATTTTTGTTCAGACGCTAGACTATCTTGTTGCAATTGTTTTCTCGTATTCTGTCATTTGCTGAACACACCGTCCAATTACAAAAGCTGACGTTCGTTTTTCAATCGACGCAGTTTCACTAATCATTCTCGCATTTTTTCCATCCATTGACAAATTTGTAATAATTCAATAATGACGCTCAGCGCAATGCAGTTTTGTTTATTTTTAATCGCAGATTCCAGATCTTTTCCTGCGCGAACATCAACGATGGAAGAGACTAAAAACAAAAAAGAACTGAAAAGACATTGTGTTATCGTTGTTCACTTCCTTGGAATTAATATTAATTTATTTTCTACCAATATTCCTGATAAAAAACAAAAACAAAAAACGATTCCAACTTTCCTGATGTAAAAAAAAAATTTCAAACTGCAAAGCAGTAACACAAAACAATTCATTCATAACTTTCAATTTATATAAATAACAAATAGATTTGCTTTTTGAAAATTTCCATGAACTGATAGGACGGTTGAATATTTGAAATGAATAGCTTATATAAAAATAGAAACGTCTCTTCTCTTTCTAGCATATGAAAAACTTGTTGCTTCAGCCATTTTCAAACAGTAAATATGCAAGCTTAAACGTATTCTTTTGCAGTCTTGCATTGAATCTAATTTTTTTAAGGAGACAGTTACTGATCAGTGATTGTATATCCCCTCATTTAATTATGAACAAGATTATTCTTTGGCCATCTTTTACTGTAGCTATAGCTTCCGTTTCTTTTTGGAGGAGACGAGCCAGTGACGATATTTATTCTGAATCATACAGAGACGAGCCGGTGACTTGACAAATCCAAATGAACCAGAAGCTAGACAAAAGATTGCTTTTCTAACTTGAAAGAGGAAGAAGATGTCTTTCTTATTCGATTTGTCTGAAACATTCCTTTCTCTATGAATGGATGTAAATTTTATAATAGAAATGTGCATTTCTGACATTGCAGTTCAGAGTGTGTCAATATTCGAAATATTAGAAAGAAATATATGGACTACAAGTATGTGCGAGCGTACAGCTGTACCTGATGAACTGTTGCTACTACTATTACTACTAATACTGCAAAAAATACTACTGCCATTACTACTACTACTACAAATGATGATAATAATAATAATAATAATAATAATAATAATAATAATAAGAAGAAGAAGAAGAAGAAGAAGAAGAAGAAGAAGAACGAAAGGAAGAGAAAGAGGAAGAAGAAATGACCGGCATCGTATGTTTATGATCAATATTTTTATTCAATAATAATAGGTAAAAAAAAAGCAAAAAGCTAAAAAATCCTACAAATCAGGAAAAAAAATCTATATAAAATTCCGGTGGTTAAAAGAACTGTAGATGAAATAATCTTGTCATGGTTGGTCGAAGGATACTTGAAAAGTAGAACCGAATTTATTATAACAAGGATTGTCATAACGAGATATATCAACACTCAAAATGGCGGTTATATCAACAAAATAGCAAATCTTTAGGAGATAACTATGAACATTGGTCATCATTAAAGACAGCAATTTATTTTAGTCGGAGTACAAAAACAGACATGATAGGATAGGAACGGTGGGAATTGTACAAACAACCATTTATCCAGATGCTATATGCACAAGGCCGAAAATTTATTGGAAAAGAGAGAAAGTAAAATTCTTTAGGGCAAATTCCACAAGAAAAACATATAAGGCTAAGATTTAATTTTAAAATAAAAGAATCTATGTTGATGAGATTTGTCCAACTGGAAACCAATGTTACTGTACTAAAAGCAGGAATTGAAATTCCGAGGACAAAAAATAAACATTATTATTATTATTATTATTATTATTATTATTATTATTATTATTATTATTATTTAAAATTTATCAGCATTGATACGTCATCGTTCGTACTAATCTTTATTAACCAAATGTTATCTTTTTCTTTTTTTATTAAATATTTTTGGCAATTTCGTTAAAAGTGATGGTAGAAACAATAATAATATTTTTTAAATTAATTAACAACTAATTTGATTGACAGGAGCAGTAACAACAATAAAAATAACCATATCTTTTTTTTTTCATAATTATAAATATATAATTATTGTGAGACCGGAAACTACCTGCAGAATAGACTCTTCCAGGCCTATATTAAGTAGGCGACATAGCACTCTACGGAGAGTGACAGAGAGTCTAGTACGACTACCAGTGTTGGACACTAACTTATAGTAAGCTCTGCTTACACTATCTCTGTAACCTGTTGTTAATATATCTTTCTTACATCTAATCCGTGTTCCGTGTTTTACTTCTGTGGGCCCAACTTTGGCACCCACATCAGTGGCGATGAGGATCCTAGAAACGCACTCACGGCGAAACCTAAAATACCTTACCAATCCCACATCTGGGTCGACGAAGAATTCTAGAAACGCATTCACGTCGAAAGCCGCAATACCTTGCCAGTCCCACAACAGTGGCGACAGAGAAGATTCGAGAATTTCGTTCTCACCGTATCAATAGCGACAGTACTCGAAAAATACACAAACTCCACGCGTTCCCACAGCAGTAACCAAAACTCAAATAGGTTAAAGAAACCGCCCGGACCATGTTACCATTGTGGTAAATGGCATTGGATGAAATTCTGTCCAGTTAAGAACAAAAAATATTGCAAAAATTGCAATAAAAGTGGGCATACTTTAACTTCGTGCTGGTACGCCAACAGAACGAGAAAACCCCAAAATAAAATTAGGCAAGCTCAATCTGACAATATTGTTGACAGGAATTTATGAAAATATGTAACTGTGGATATATTCCATAAGTCCATTAAATTCCAGCTTGACTCGAGTTCTGATATTTCAACCATTAACTGGCGTACTTGACGAAAATTGAACAAGCCGACCTTATTAAAAACGGATAAAACAGCAAAATCCGTAACTGGCGAAAAGATTAACATTTTAGGCGAGGTAATACTTACAGTAACACTAAATGGAGTTACCAAAAAGCTCAAAGCCTACGTATTAAAAACTTCAGACAACTTATTTGGAACTGATTGGATAGAAAAATTCAATCTTTGGGATTGCCTAATGAGTACATTTTGTCGCAAGATACAAACTATAACGTCCAATTTGGTAAATCTAAAAAAGGAACTCAAACAACAATTTCCCCAGGTTTTTTCTGGCGGCCTTGGGAAATGTACTAAAATGAAAGCTAAGTTCAAGGTGAAGGACGGTGCACAACCGGTATTCAAAAAGAAATGTAATGTCCCTTTCGCTGCTCTAGAGCAAATCAATAAAGAGTTAGATAGACTCGAACAAGCAGGTATTCTGTCAAAAACAGATTTCAGCGAGTGGGCAGCACCTACGGTCTACGTAAAAAAGAAGTCCAATCAAATACGAGTATGCGCAGATTTTTCCACAGGGTTAAACGATGCCTTGCAAGATCACCACTATCCTCTCCCAAGCCCTGAAGAAATTTTCAATAAACTCAATGGTGGAAAATTATTTTCTAAAATTGACCTCTCGGACTCATACCTTCAGATAGAGGTGGAAGAAGAAAGTTCCAAATTGTTCTGCATAAACACCCATAGAGAGTTGTACATATACAACAGGCTGGCTTTTGGAGTAAAGGTTGCGCCTGCAATTTTCCAGCAGGTCATGGACGCCATGCTGGGCGATCTTGACTACGCAACAGTCTATTTGGATGATATAATAGTTACTAGTAAAACTACGGCAGAGCACCGGAACCATATAATAAACGTATTCGAAAAGATACAAGAATACGGACGTAAGGTTAAGGGGGCAAAGTGTGACTTTTTCTTACCAGAGATTAAATACTAGGTCACATTATAAATAAAGATGGTCGTCGGCCGGATCCAGAATGAGACAACGCGATCAGAAACATGCCGGCCCCAGAAAAATGTTCAAGCGTTACAAAGCTTCCTCGGCCTAGCTAACATTTACCAAGGGTTCATTAAGAACATGCAAAATTTGAGAGGGCCTCTCAACCAACTTTTAAAAAAAGGACAAACCATGGTCATGGACCCCGGAATGCCAAGACGCATTCAAGAAGATCAAGAAAACTCCTACTTCAGACCTCTCCCTCACACATTTCGACCCTAGTCTCGACATCATAGTCGTAAGTTATGCAAGCTCGTACGGCATAGGCGCTTGCATATTACATAAACTGCCAGACGGTTCGCGAAAAGCTGTGGCTCACGCATCAAGATCTCTACTTCCAGCTGAGAAACAATAAATCCCAAGAGGAAAAAGTATTAACAGTTTTATTTTTTCTCTCCTTTTCAAAAAAGAAAACTCTTTGGAAGGGGGGTATTGTGAGATCGGAAACTACCTACACAATACTCTTCCAGGCCTATATTAAGTAGGCGACATAGCACTTTACGGAGAGAGACAGAGAGTCTAGTACGACTACCAGTGTTGGACACTAACTTATAGTAATGTCTGCTTACACTATCTCTGTAACCTGTTGTTAATATATCTTTCTTACATCTAATCCGTGTTCCGTGTTTTACTTCTGTGGGCCCAACTTTGGCACCCACATCAATAATTTATTATTTGAACATAATACTCTAGTGTAATAATGATTTGTTTCGTTGAATAATATCTTCTTTTCCCAATATCTTTTTCCACCGTCGTTCCTTTTTGGATTCTAATCGCGTCTTTGTCTCTTGGAAACCCATCTAGGAGAACGAAAACTACGTACAACGCGCAATTCAAGGTGCTAATGAGGAGCGAATGGATGTTGCGTTATAAGGTCGGGAACGATCCCCCCTACAGACCCCCCCTCGGGACACTGTCTGTAAAAGAAGGTTAGACAATATGCCAGGCAACTTTGGGTGGATTTTTTAACCCGTGTGTCACTTGTGGGAACAATATGAGACTTTTAAAAGTCCAACCTAAAAAAGTCTAGTATGACTCTCCCAGTGGATAAACAAGGAGCTCGTCCCTCAGGAGGGAACTTACCCGAGGTGGAAAAATCTGCCATAGGAACAAACTCCTACACAAATAATGTAAATTCAGATCCCCACAAGCGGGATAATCACCATGACGGTCTTGCGAATTCTTCAACTAGGTTAACAACCATTCATTTAAAGAAAGAAAAGGTAAAATGGTCTCATGAGGAGTACAAACACATTATGACAGCGTTGTAGGAAGTGTTGCACAAACCTTAGAAAAAAATATCACTCGCCAAACATATGATATTTGGCGGAAAAAGTTGGACAGCCAGTTAAAAAGTACATTGATGAAAATAAACTAACCAATGTAAGATGGTTACATCATGAGAAATAACCAATTGGTAGATTCTGAAATTAAGAAAATAAAAAGAATTGCAACCAGAATAAGTGAATCAACAGAACATGAAAGGGAAACAAAAATCGCAGAGAAAAATTGATTGATTCGTTTTTTATGATTTATCAACCCTTTGCAGGTTATTGTTAGAATTTTTTAAGATAATAGTGGTTTATTAATGCAAGTTTTACTAATTAACCCATAGCTGGGAGGAAAAGAGATGGATTCATGTCTTTCCCCAAAGATATTTACGCACAAGTGACTATAATAAACCGAAAGGGAATTGGAACTTGGAACCGTTTATCCATTGCACCAGTGTTCTCCAACCTATAACCACCTGTCCCAAATTGGGCTATGGGAAATTTCTATGTAAAATGGAACTAATATTTTAGAATATAATAGTTTCACGGGCCACAGAAAAATTCTGGATTCAAAGTGAGCCATGAGCTAAAAAAGGTTGGAACCACTGATATAAGGATTAAATAATCTCAGATCATAATGAAGAAACTAAGATGTGCACTAATCCCTGGGAAGATAATGCTGAAAGTTTAGAAAAGTTGGAAAGGCGTCATCTTAGTCGTTCACAAGCCTCCAAAGAACATTAAACCGAATTATTTTAAGGAAAATAAAATAATATACAGGAAACCAAGGAAGAAATCATGAGAGACATGAGTCAGAGACAAAATTTTGAAATGGAAAAACAAGAACAACTCCCCAAATTAAAGCCAACAAAGAAGAACCTCAAAACTAATAAACTCTACGATGCAGCACTCAAATTAACCCTGGAGGAAGTAGACCCCCATAACGAATAAATATATGCATTAGTAATGGAAGCAACTAAAAAATCAAGCATCAAAAAGTTTTACGGAAATGAAGATCCACATTGGAAAAGAAAAATAGAGAAAGAAATTGAAAGGCTTAGAAGTGAATTATCAGAAGTCGATGAATTGGCAAGAGGAAGAAACTAGAATAGGTAGAAAAATCAAAAGAAAATACAAAATTAGCAATGAAAATGAAATTCTATCAGCTAAAGAAAAAATAAAGCAAATAATACAACTGAAGTCTCAAAGAATGAGACGCTATGAAAAAATATCAAGATTCTACAGACAGAACAAACCGATGCGAAGAAATTTTATAGAGAAATAGGCAAACAAAAAATTGAAGTGACATCCTCCACCGCCACAATGGAAGAGATTCTGGGAAAAATCTGGGCTTTCTCAGAAGAACATAAGTAAGAAGAAGATTGGATTACGCAAGAACGGATGAAAAATAAACCAGAACAAACATGGGCGGGAATTACAGAGGAGGGTGTTAATTGTCTACTGAAAAAAACACACAAAAAATAGCCAAAGAACTGCAGGAAATGACTCTACTAAAATTCCGGCATGGGTAACAAGAAGCGAGTTCGAAAACATGCAAAATTTGAAATGGATAAAAAAAACAAACTTACAAGCAGTGAATGTTTGTCAATTTTAAAAGTTAACATTAAAAAAAAACTAGATTTTACCAGATCCGAACATTAACCAGAAAGTCCGCTTGCAAGTCCGCCATTAACGCCCAACTCATGACATAGTATACTCTTCACCGTCTCTCTTTTCATATCTTCTTTCTTTCTCTTCTAACTTTCTTTATCTTTCTCTCTGTCTCTCTCATACAAAAAAATGTCTGATATCGATAATTTTTTCGAGGCCAGATGTAGTGTTGCTCTAAATTTACTAGTTCATCAAAATTGGATGAATACACTAAAAATACTCTTGGAGATTTTCGTTTGACAGGTGGAAATCTCATAGTCACTAATAGATTATTACAAGTATCGATAGGTAATGCAAAGGTCAAAAGTAAAAGCTATAAATAATTCTAAATGACAAATGAATGGTGCTCATTACAACAACAAAAGGTAATTTGTTAAAATGACAAACGAGCGTGACTTGAAGCAGTTTTCGTCCAAAGAAAAAGAAGGACATTTTTGAATATATATATATATATATATATATATATATATATATATATATATATATATATGTGTGTGTGTGTGGCCGTATTATAGACCGAAATCAGTAAAAGTATATCAATGAGTACAAGATTGTACTCCTTGACGGTTGAGGTAAGATTGTGTAGCAATTTCGGGGAGACCGTATATGTGATGTAGCTTGGTGTAACGCTGCGACAGCTCTCTGTATGTATTAGGTGGGAGGTGGTCCTTGTTCTTGATTAGGATCTGCGACAGTTTTTTTTCTGTTTTCATTGTTGGATTTTTCTTTTGTGTAGCTACCATTTCTAAAGAGGTCTTCCAGTTCACAATTGGCGACCACAATCTTAAGATACTCAGATGACACAGTACTGATAGCAGACACGGAAAAGAAATTGCAAAACCTTCTACAGACGTTAGCGAAGGAGAGCGAGAAGAAGGGACTAAACATAAACTACAAGAAGTCAGAATGCATGGTCACCAGTAAAAAGATGAGACCAAAATGCGATTTGCAGGTCGGGGACACTACAAGCAAGCAGGTGCGGAAGTTTAAATATCTGGGAAGTGTTTTGACAGAGGATGGTAAGTGCAACAATGAGATCCGTAGACGTATTGGGATGGCCAAGGACTCATTCCAAAATCTGGCTAGGGTATTACGAGACAGGAGAATCTCTTTGGTAACAAAGAAAAGAGTACTGAGGTGTTACGTGACATCTGTCCTCCTTTACGGCAGTGAATGTTGGACGGTCTCGTCAAACATGAAGAAGAGTTTCGAGGCGACGCAGATGTGGTTCTGCAGAAGGATGCTGAGGATATCATGGATCGAGCGTGTGAGCAACAATGAGGTCTTGGAGAAGATGCAAACAAAGAGGAGGCTTATACTAAACATCAGGAAGAGGCAGCTGAAATTTCTGGGACACGTAATGAGAAAGGAGGGCATGGAGAATTTGATACTCACAGGTTGAATAGAAGGAAAGAGAGACAAGGGAAAGCAATGCAGGACATATCTGGATGGCTTGAGTGGATGACAGAACGTGGTCTGGGGAGGTGGCAGAGGGGTGAAACATTGAGCGCTACAGGGGATAGGTGGAAGTGGAGAGCCATGATCGCCTACGTCCGAAAAGGACAAAGCACATAAAGTTTTCCTATATATTCTGATTTGTGCATCACTACAGTCGAATTGCCTTTGTCAGCTGGTAGTATGATGATGCCTTCCATCTTAGCTTATCTCCCCGAGACTGAGGAATATTCAAGGCTTTTTAGTCGATTCGGGCAATGATGTCCAAGATATGGTATCCACCTGATGGTTGTGGCAAAGTTAAGACTCTTGTTCAGTATTGACCCGGAGGCACTCAGCTGGTATTGACTGATGGATCTTGTAGGTCACCTTCTGATCTTTTAATCTGTTTAATTTTTGTACTTGGCGGGCCTTGACTGCATCGAATTCGTGTCTGAAGGATTCATCCAGGTCATACTGGATGCTCTTTCGGTTTTCTTCATCGGTAATTCTGTTGAAGAAGGCCACGAGCGATTGGGAGATATCAGATTGCAGTTTATTGTGTTATCTAACAGTTGTAATGGATTCTTTCTCAGACAAGACCCTGTCCGCTTTTTTCTGCGACCAGACGGGCTCTCCTTAAACTAACGGGAATTGCCAAGCCTGAAGGGATGAATCGTAAGTCTCTACATCGGTGAAGGAATGTTAGATGGTTCGACATTCGTGCAAGGAAAGAGGGGCCTGGAGAATTTGATACTCACAGGTCGAATAGAAGGAAAGAGAGACAAGGGAAAGCAATGCAGGACATGCCTGGAGGGCTTGAGTGGATGACAGAACGTGGTCTGCGGGAGGTGGCAGAAGGGTGAAACATTGAGCGCTACAGGGGATAGGTGGAAGTGGAGAGCCATTTTCTAAGTTTCTAAGCTTTTCTAAGTCTCCATATCAAATTTTCATCTTTTCTGGACATAAATTTTATGAAAATTGTCACATACGCACACTTACCTTACATTTTACCTTTTCTTTCTTTATACACACACTTTTCAAATATATATATATATATATATGTATATATATATATATATATATATATATATATATATATATATATATATATATGTGTGTGTGTGTGTATATATATATATATATATATATATATATATATATATATATATATAGAGAGAGAGAGAGAGAGAGAGAGAGAGAGAGAGACGTGGAATCATAGATATGGAGAAAGTGAAACCAAATAACGATTCGAATTATTTTTACAGGTTTGGTCAGGAATAAGTGTTTATCTTGGGTTATTTAATCTTTCTCGACAAGACTAATTCGCTAAATCGAGATTTCCATTCTACGTCTTTGCACTGTAAACACTCCTTGTTGTCCGACATATTTCTATTAAACTATGAGCGTGATATTATTAGAAGTGCGCTGACTATTTTTTCATTGTTCACACACACACAGACACACAAGTGTATTGCGCCTCATTATGAGACTGGGTGTGTGCAAGGCTGCATATCTATAATTTGCAACTGTGTTACACGTTGTTGTTGTGAGAGTTCATATTAACGATGTTTAACAAGGAAGATGGGCAAAATGTTGGAAGTAAGAGCAGAAGATTGTGTGACGCCATACTTCTCAAGTGGAGAAAGCTTGCTAGTTTCCGATGTCAGGCAGGCTAGAACTTCAGATTTTGTACCAATGGAATGTACATGCATACAATGATGGTTAATCGGTACATGTCTATTACCTGTAGAGTGTCTCATATATATTATATCAGAGCCCGAACACACACAAGCGCACATATGTACATATATATCTCCCCTTCCTCTCTCTCTCTCTCTCTCTCTCTCTCTCTCTCTATATATATATATATATATATATATATATATATATATATATATATATATCAATCTATTAGGTTGGTGCAAAAATAATGACGTAATAATGTCGTTTTTTGACGTTAAAAATACGTCAAAAAACGACATTATTACGTCATTATTTTTGCACCAACCTAATATATACATCTTCTATGTACCACGCCCTTTCAGGGCATGGGCGATCATGACTCTCCATAACATTCAATATTAGCAGTTTTTCTCTTTGTCAAAGCCACAGCCCCTCCATTCCGTCATCCATTCATTCCAGCTCGTCAGGGAAGTGTTTCGCTGCTTTTCCCTATTTCTCTTTCCCTGTGAGTGTTAAGTTTTCTAAGCCCCTTTTCCTCATTATGCATTCAAGGAATTTCAGCTGTCTTTTCATGATTCTGAGCTTAAGTGATCATTTTGTTGCCATTCTCTTCAAGACTCCATTGTTGCTTACTCGCTCCGTTAATTAGAATTCTCAGTATCCTTCTGTAGACCACATTTCCGTTGCCTCAAGTCTTCTTCTCATTTGTTGGGACATTGTCCAGCATTTTTTGCCATATGAGGAGGAGCTTCACGTAACAACCCAGCACTCTTTCTTTTGTTTCTAACAAAATGTTTCTCTTTCTCAACACCTTGCTTAGATTTTGGAATGTATCTTTTGTTAGTCTGATGCATACTTCGGATTTCGGTGCTACATTTTCTATCCCCCGTTAAAAGACTTGCTTTATTTTGACATCTACAATTTGCAGTTCGCATTTTGGCTGTTCCCTTTTTTTTTAAATTTATTTCTGTCTTGTTTAGTTGATGATTAGTTCCTTTTTCTTGCTTTACTTTTTACGCTGTCTAGGATGTCCTGTAGTCTTCTTTCCGTCTCTTCCATCACAACAGTGTTATCTGGGTATCTTATATTCTTGAGATTACTCCCACCGACAATAAATCCTGGTTGCATTTCCCTTAGGATAACCAAGTGTAGGGGTTAAATGAATATAATCAGAAGTCACATCCTTGTTTTACGTCCCTTTCTATGCTTGTATAGCTCCTCAATTCAGGTGGGTTCCTCCCAGTATATTTTCAGGATTATTTTAACGTCCTTGTCAAATAGACCGAGTTTGCCTAGCAGTTCAAGTAGTTCCATGTGCCGTACCTTGTAAAGATTGTATTAAGATAAATTGTAGATCAACTTGTTGACTAGTAAATTTCCATCTTTATATCATCAGCCCGCGGAGACGGACGTAGAAAACGATCCGAAATGTAGCTATTAAGTAGGCAAGCAGTCGTTTTATCATACATTGAGCAATTATTTTTATTTTTACGCTTTTTTATAACGGCTTATTTGTTATACCTATTAGTGATATCTATCTATCTATCTATCTATCTATCTATCTATCTATCTATCTATCTATCTATCTATACACGAGTATGTACTAAAAATAACATTTAAGTAAAAAAACTATATATATATACTAGACTACCCATGATCTGTTGGGAAACGAACGGTTCAGGTTATAAAACATTGAATTTTCAACATTAAAAAATTGTTTGTTTGAAGAAAGTTGAAATAAAAATACTAACAACTCGTATTTTTAAATCTTATTCAATTAAAATTAGTCACCCCTACGAATTGGGTTTACACATGGTTTGAAATGAATTTATAAAAATGAAAAAAGATTTCCTGAAGCTTTTAATTCAGCATTAGATGAAAGCTAAAGAATCAAATTTATTATACCCGATAAACAAAATACTTTGGTGTTTTTCAGACAGAAATTATATTGATTGGAATAGACTTGCATTTTCTTTTCAGTAAAATCGATAACGTCAGCCATTTTTTGGACATTTGTAAACAAAATTTTCCGTTTTAAAAATCTTGCAAAAATCAAATATATATTTCTGAAATGTTATTTGAGGAAAATTAGCGAATTTAAAGTTAATTTAATTTGAAACAAATATTACTTACTTATAGCATAAAATGTTGTATACAAGCATTTCCTAACCACGGAGTTTTGTTTTGTTGACGTGTTAATCGATTTATTGACGGAGGATTGACCGCCGAACTTGTTCATAGTTAAGTATGGCGTAGCAGACGACAAATTTCATTAGGGTTTTGTGTTTTCTCGTAAGTGGGGACAACCCATAAAGCATGTGACCTTTTAAGAATAAATTTATCGGTTTGTACATCCATATTTCAATAATTTTGTATCTATATAGATATATAAAAACAAATCGAAATTCTTTTAAAAATAGTCCGGTCTTTAGATTGTAGCAAGATTTAAAATATATGTTTAGTAAATATAATTTTACTCAATAACAATATTCCCTAAGAATTATGAGATTTAAATTGTAATTTACAAGATCCAAAAATTTTATAAATTATTCAATTTTAAATTGTAAAAGATTAAAAAAATCTTGTAAAAATTCATTTTTCATCGAAAATTTTTCTTCAGACAATATTGTTTTTATATATTATCCTTAAAAGCAATTTAAAGCTTCTCTACTTAAATAAGGTCTTAGTTTTATTGCGTTTTTGATTTTTTGATTGAGAGCAGATTTTCGGTACGACCGGGTCCGATTTTGCAAAAAAAAAAAAAAAATAAAAAAAAGTAAAATAAAAAAATCGGTGATTTAAATTCTTATAAAAATTCTGCTTTTAATGAATACAGTCACTAAAAATTATTTATATGACTTTCTCAAGCTTTCATAAAATTAAGTAAGGGGTAGAAACACATGCAAAATAAAAAAAATATTTTTACCAAGATTTTCTAATAAAAAATTTCATAAATAATTTCATTCGCTTGTGAATAAGTCCTGAAAATTTAATTAAAATCCGACAATTATTTGATTTTTGCAAGAATTTCCAAATAAATGTGTAATCGCAAAAAGGCGCAAATTTGCTAAAGTTAGTACAACTGCTTACACAAAAAGGGGTAAAAAATTTAATTAAATAATAAAAAAATACTTTGACCCTTCCTCTTAATAATAACATAAACATTTTAACGATAAAACTTTTCATGGCGTTTGGAGCATGTTTTTTTCTTTTTCTTTTTCTTTTTTTTTATCACGGTATACTGATTTTTTAGTGGAGGTACCTACTTAAAATAATTTTAAAATCAGATTAACTTAAAATTTAATTTTTTAATATGCCAAAAATATTTTAAAATCATATTTACTTGAAAATACTTTTTAAATATTGCAAAAATATTTTTTAAATATTTAAAATATTGTTTGTTTAAAGAAAGCTGAAATAGAAAAAGGCACACATGTAATCACAGAGAGGTGGAAAGAGAGAGGTGGGAAAAGAGAGAGAGGTGGAAACAGAAAAGTTGAGAGAGAGAGAGGTGGAAAGAGAGAGAGAGAGGTGAGAAGAGAGAGAGGTGGAAACAGAGAGGTTGAGAGAGAGAGAGGTGGGAAGAGAGAGAGATGGAAAGTGACAGGTTGAAAGAGAGAGGTGGAAAGAGAAGTTGAGAGAGAGAGGTGAAAACAGAGAGATGGAAAGAGAGAGGTTGAACGAGAGAAATGGGAAGAGAGAGAAGTGTAAAAGAGAGAGGTTGAAAGAGAGAAGTTGAAAGAGAGAGGTGGGAAGGAAGAGAGAGGTGAGAAGGGAGAGAGAGGTGGAAAGAGAGGTTGAAATAGGGAAGTGGGAAGAGAGAGAAGTGGAAAGAGAGGTGGAAATAGAGAGGTTGAAAGAGAGAGAGAGAGGTGGAAAGAGAGAGGTTGAAAGAAAGTGAAGTGAAAAGAGAGAGATGAAAGAAACTTAAATCATTATTACGCTCCAGATAATATACAAAAGTGAACATTGAAGTCAAAAATCAGAAGCGACAGACTGTTTCATGCTTAACGCAGACCAGGACGTGGCCTGATGATTGCATTTAGCATGAAACAGACTGTCACCTCTGAGGGTTGACTTCAATGTTCACTTTTATATTTACATACAATCTATTTCTGATATTGAGCACTTTATCCTATAAATATACCATACTTTAAAACTATATATATATATATATATATATATATATATATATATATATATATATATAGAGAGAGAGAGAGAGAGAGAGAGAGAGACAGAGAGAGGGATTTTATAAGTGTGAATGGCTCAATTTCCGAATTTTTTTTTGTGTGCTTCCATGTATGGCATTTCTTGAAACTAAGCACAAGCGCCTATAACCGACCCGTTCGTCTCTTAATCGAATCGAACATTGATAGTTTTTGGCCCAAAACTGCTTGGGTAAAAGAAGTCAGAGAAGATAGCAGGGAGACAATGGAGAAGAGTGGTTGCAGAGTCGTTATTTCGTGGAATGTGGTAAGTATTGGCTCGAAGGAACAGACAATCAGGATAAAGGGTAGTCCGAAAAAGAAAACGCTTGACCCTAAGGTTGGAAGGAAAGTTACTTTGGAAAGGGAAAAAGAAACGTTTGGGTGAAGGAAGCAATGTTTAAAGTGCAGATAGGATGCGGCTGGAGTTGCTGAGTAGACGGGCCTTAAGTGCTACGGACAGAAATGTTTTGACAGCTGAATCACTTCGACCTTCACCATATTAGGTATGTTGCTTTCTGATGAGCATTAAATACCACCATCTTACTCACCTGTCTTCCCAAACAAACATGAATAATCTTTATTTCCGTAGCATAAGGATTCACCAGTGTTTGTTCTGAATCTATAAAATGTTAAATACTTTATATGCAGACATTCACGCACTTCTCAGCACGGGAAATTGGATTGCAGTTTTGTTGGCCATCTAGTTGCATTGCTTAGTAGACGATATAGATGGTCTGGTTGGTAAAGAAGAGGAACTCGTCAAACTGAGAAAGAAAATCAATGGCACATCTTCCGGATAAGGCATAGCGATTAATGGCAAAAAAACAGAAAACAACACATGACTACTATTTACATCATTCGAACTATCATCCTCATATTTGTTGCCATTATTTATGACGACGTTTCGGCCGTTGTACACTCCGGCCTTCTTCAGGTGGTTGGAAAGTCGAACTGAACCCTGGGGTAGACTGTTCTAGTTCCACGTGCCATGTCTAATGGATGTCAGTTATCAGTTATCTCCTGTTAATTTCCCTCTCCAAGTTCTCCACTGCCTTAACCGGGTATTGAACTCACACTCTTTGGGTCCTGTTACTGAATCTAACCAACACCTTTATCCACTGTGACATGTGTCCTTCCAACCACCTGAAGAAGGCTGAAGGGTATAACGGCCGAAACGTTGTAATAAATATGGCGACAAAGATGAGGACAATAGTCTGAATAATGTAAATAGTGTACATAATACCTCATCTCAGAAATATAGACAGATACTGAAAGGCCGAAATCTTGTGATAAATATGGCGGTAAAGATGAGGATTATAGTCCGAATAATATAAATAGAGTGCATAATACCTCATCTCAGAAATATAGACAGATACTGAAGGGCCGAAGCGTTGTGATAAATATGGCAACAAAGATGAAGACAATAGTCCGAATAATGTAAATAGTGTACAAAATACCTCATCTCAGAAATATAGACAGATACTGAAGGGCCGAAACGTTGTAATATGGCAACAAAGATGAAGACAATAGTCTGAATAATGTAAATAGTGTACAAAATACTTCATCTCAGAAATATAGACAGATACATAATCGACTTTCACAGTGTAAGAACGTGAGTATCATATCTCCACTGCCTTAACCAGGTATTGAACTCACACTTTTTGGGTCCTGTCATTGGATCTAACTAACGCCTTTATCCACTATGCCATGTATCCTTGAGGACACATGGTATAGTGACTCATGATTAACAATGAGAAAGTGTTTTCAAATGGTGATCATTAACTTAAGTAGCTAGGCAATTCAAAATTCACTTGGTTTGATTATCAAAGAAGAGGGGGTCTACAGAACAGAAATAATTTCAAGAGCCGCACAAATAGTGTCACTTGTTGCAAAATCTAGAACCATCTGGAAGAACAAGAACACCTGCCTGAAATCAAAGATCAGAATGTTGAGTTCTTTTGTCTTCACTTCTTTCTGTACGCTTGCGATTTTGGACATTAACAGCAGAAACGCAACAAGTAGAAATGAGATGCTACCGACCGAACCTACATCGACTGCATCAAAAATGCCTCGCAGTGAGAGACATCCTTAAACAAGAAACAAACTCATTTGAAGACTTCATATCCGTTGCCAGTAAAAGAAAGAAACACATCATAATAGCCAACAATCTTTCCACAACGCGAAAGAAGAACAGGTAGACAAAAGGAAAAATGGGCTGATAACGTCACTGAGTAAACAGGAAAAAAAAATTAACAGAAATTCAGGTAATTGGTATGCAACCGAGGCATATGAAGCGAGGTGCACAGCCGACTATACAACCAGAACTCAATCATAGGACTGATGATAATGATGGCAATGATGATGATTTTTTGTTACTTCAGACGATGCACACTTGATCTCTCTGGTGGAATTTCCAATGAATAGTGCATTTTTAGCTTGTTCCACAGAATACTGTATTTCGAGTTTATTCCACACGGTCGCGTCATCAACTCTAAACTGTATTGCCAGCAGCTAGACTGCGTGTACTACAAACCAAAGAAGGACTGCTTTGGTCAGTCGAGGTCGGGTTTTGTTTCAGCCAGACAATTCGAGGCCATACTCTTCTAGGTTGACTAAAGAGAAGTTCAAACAGATGGACGGTGTTGAGATTCTTCCACATCCACCATTCAGTCCCAATGCTGTTTCGAATGACTATGGCCTATTCAGCTTAATTGCACACTTCCTCTGCAACCAGCGGTTCAACACTTCTACTGTGTACTGTATTTATGGGTAAAAGTGCTCAAAATCAGAAATAGAGCGGATGTAAATGTAAAATTGTACACAAGTGTCGACAGTCTGTTTCATGCTTGAACGCAGTCTTTAGGCCTGAAGATTATATATATATATATATATATATATATATATATATATATATATGATAATAATAATAATAAAAATGGACTCTCCTGTCGGTTTCGACGGTTTCAGCGGTTTCAGCTGTTTATGCGCTAATCTTAAGTGGCATTTAAGACCCGCTAGTGATTTACAAAGGAGGCCACATATGGAGCAAGTGTGAGGGTTGTGAGATGAGATCACTATTAGATTGGTTGACCTTTTAGATCTTGCTCTCGATTCTTGAAGATGATTCAGACAAGCAGATTGAAAATTGCTGAGTCCACTAAAACACGTTGGTCTCCATTCTACCCGCTCCAAAGCTAAGCTCTCAAGGGTGTTATGTGGTATATTAACTGCTGACAAGTTGGTTTTCAGCTTGTCTTTGTATCTTAGACATGGGCGTCCTACATTCATGTAGCCCTGATCTAACTGGCTGTACATTAGGATCTTGGTTATCCTGTCATCAGGCATTCTCAAGACATGACCAGTCCACCGTAACTGAGACTGTATGATAAAATCTCGATTCCTTCAATATTACACCTGTTCAACAGGTCTACGTTAGATGTCCTATCTTGAAGCTTAACTCCACAGATTGCACGCAGACTGCTTTTATGGAAAACATATATATATATATATATTCGACTCCGCCGCCGAATTCGACGTATGAGGATCAAGCAGACCAGTTCATAGGAAACCGACAGCCCGACAACAGCACATGAGATTTGATTATAGTGGTGAAGGTTTCGTGCATAATCATCCACACTTTTTGAAGGGTCGAATACAGAGACCTGGTACACTACGTGCCACAAGGTCCCCAAACAACCCTCCGCAGGTTTTGAATTCAGAGTTGTATATATATATATATATATATATATATATATATATATATTAGATTGGATAGAAAGTCCTGACACACTTAAGAAGGGGAAATCTTGATTTCTGTTTAGTGGAATGTCTAAAGAATACTGTATTTCGAGTTTATTCCACACGGTCGCGTCATCAACTCTAAACTGTAGTGCCAGCAGCTAGACAGCGTGTACGACAAACCAAAGAAAGACTATCCTGCTTTGGTCAGTCGAGGTCGGATTTTTTTTCAGCCAGACAATTCGAGGCCATACACTACCAGGTTGACTAAGGAGAAGTTCAAACAGATGGACGGTGTTGAGATTCTTCCATATTCACCATTCAGTCCCAATATCGTCCCGACTGACTATGGCTTATTCCAATCAATGGCACACTTCCTCCGCGACCAGCAATTCATCACTTTTGATGAAGTAAAGGACAGAGAACTGATATCTGGGACAGATTCGGATGCTGGCTGATCGCAGACAGAAGATCATCAAGAATAATGGACTTTATTTTGAAGAATAAATGTTGGTGTTGCTCCATAAAATTCTATTTCGCTTGCAAGTGAGTCAGAGCTTTCTGACCAACGTAGTATTAATGTGTTTCGTAAATTCCTGAATATCAAATGATTCTCATATCCGATCATCACATTCATCTGATTAATAACATTTAATATGTTGTTAAATAATAGCTACATTCAGCCACAACTGCTTTATAAGGTCATGAGTAATTGTTGGTCACTTGTCGAATTGTAGAACGTGATTAATGCGGATTATAATCGAAGTAACTGCAGCAAATTGTATTCAAAACAAATGAAAATCGATCGTTCATAAGCACAGATAGAGAAAGAATCTAAACGCAGTCGCGAATTGTTTTTCGTTGCTATCGAATAACAAATTCAAGAGAAAATCAATTAATCTGATATGTATTTTCGTTTCGTATTTGTCTATTTGAAATTTAAGAGAGAAAGATGAAAAGACCAACTGGATATAAACCGGTATCATTTTTCTAAGGCGAATTCTGGAATAGACTAGAATTTATTGATAAAACTCCTTCGGTTTATAGCGACTAGTAGACAGGAATGTATTTGAACAACCATAGATCTTTGCTGATTGGTCGATCATTTTCACAGTAGATCAGAAGTGTTGAGTCTTTGTCGAGTTAAAGCGACGAAAGTGACCATAAACGGCTTGACCTCAATTATTCGCGATAATTGGTTTCTACAAGTGACAAGAAAGGCGTGAACAACACGCTTTGATTCTACTGATGGATCCGAATATGGTTCGATTGAGACATTGGAAAGGCGGGAAAACATATGGAGAGAGAGAGAGAGAGAGAGAGAGAGAGATGAGGAGAGAGGAGGCGAGAGGAGAAGAGAGGGAGAGAGTAAATGGACTCTAAGTAAATGAAAAATCAATTCTTATTGTTGTCCGCCATATTTAACTAACTATATATTATACTGTGTTAACGGGAACATCTTCCTATGTATTTTTAAAAGGAAAATAATTGAAATTGACCTAATAAGATGTTCATGTTTAAAAAAAAAAACTAATTTCTTCAATAACTGCATGAGGACTTGAATGGCAAACAGATATTAAATGCTAATTTTCAATGCAGGCAAACGGGCCCTCGCCATTTTAATTTTTTACATAATTAAACTAAAACTAGTAAATATTGAATTCTGGTTACAAAGAAAATATATTCTCTGGGAAAAATGGCAGTTACTATGAAAATATATAGAGAATTCTGGCAAGAGAAGCACCACTCTGATTGCATGTGTATTCAGGTTGCGACACACGGTATTATAAATGCACACACGACTGAGTTTTGCGTCTATCTCCACAGTGTACTGGTGAACTAGTACAAAATAAAATAATGAATGTTTAGTCGCATGCAAACAGCGTTTTGAGACGAATTCAGCAAAATACAATAAAAAATATTTTAATATTCTCGTAAAAATAAAAAAAGATATTTAAATTATGATTTATTTTTTATTATCATTTAATTCTAATAAATAATTTTTATATTCTGTTAAACTACTCGATATTTTCATGTAGTAATGGAAAATAATGTTCGTTTCGACAGTATTCTTCTATTTAACCCTTAACCAGGGGGAAAAGTCTGGACGCACGTACAAGCCATACACGTAAAAAAAGGAAAAAAATTCATTTTTAAGAGCAATTTTATAATTATTTTCGTATTAATTACATACACGGGCTGACGACCACCGAAGTTAAGCAACGTCAAGCCTGTTCAGTACTAGATAGGTGACCGCTTAGCAATACCAGGTGCTGTAAGCTTGGATGTACGGATAACAGCTGGGAATGGGAAATCAAGAGCCGAGTTCCGATTCAGGTCACGCTTGTTATATTCATTTACACGCGTATACCTTTGGGAAAAGCATGAATCCATCTCTGCCCCTAGCTATGGGTTAATTAGTAGAACTTGTATCAGTAAAAATCATAATTTCCTCTAAAAAAAATTCGTACCATCTAAAAATATTTCCTGACTTTATATAATCTGCAAAGGGTTGATAAGCCCCCCCCCCCCAAAAAAAAACAACAAAAAACAAAATAATAGAAATAGAGACAAAGGAAAATAAAACAAGTGTAAAGCTCCTAAATTTAATATTTTTAACAAAATGCATAATGCAATTGTACATACTTTGCTCAAAATTGCCACCAATTTTCGTCTCTTTTCTAATCAAGAACTGTGTACTCGGAAATAACATTGTCTTTGTCTTGTTCTTCCAGTTTTATTCACATTATTGGTTGGTTGTTCTTGTTTAGTGGCATTTCAACGTCTATGTATTATTTAATGCTGAAATTTAAATATTTTTACGCAATTTTACTTTGGTTTTTAGTGATACAAGTTCTACTATTTAACCCATAGCTGAGGAGAGAAGAAATGGCTTCATATCATTCCCAAGGATATTTGCGCGTAAGTGAATATAACGAACCCAACTGGAATTGGAACTCGACTCTCCGATTAATAATTCCGAGCCAACATCCGTTACACCACCCGCGCATACAAGTTTACAGCAGCTGGTATTCCCAAGCGATCAACCATCACAGTTCGACGTTGCTTAACTTCGGTGATCTACGAGAACCGGTGTTTCAACGTGATGTGACCGTATGCCTGCTTTATTCACAGGTAAATATTCAAGCAATTGACTTAAGCTTTTGGAGTAATTTAGTAACTTCTTGGATCATGTAGTTGCCAATAAGCCATTTATGTTTAAATTATGAACGAAAGATTTCTTTATTGGAAAATGTTTTATATCATCAATTGATGATTATCTATTGATTTCCAATGAAAAATCGCTTAAGGATATACGCATATTAAACAGATAAGTATATTTTTATTGCCGTAGACCAAAGTTTTTATTTAGAAGTTGCTTTCATGTGTAAAAACAAGAGAATGTTATTAAAATTTATTAAGAATTCTTTGTCGGTAGTCTTCAATAAAACTTATTTTAAGCGAGAAAAGAGTCAACAGAATTTCCCTCGCTTCTTTACTGCTTGGAACTTACCAAAATGGTGAGCACAAATGAAGCTAATAAAAAAGAAGTCGTCGGTCTCTGAGGGCCGACACATTTGTTCCTTTTGATATTTACCTTCATAGTTCTTTTTTTTACAATTTATCTCTTTCAAAAGATCCGTTGTCTTTGTTCATATACGCTGTATATATATGTATATATATATATATATATATATATATATATATATATATATATGTAACGATTTCCGTTTCTTTATTGATCATTTTCGATATATATATATATATATATATATATATATATATATATATATATAGTTTGCCTATATCTTTTCTACCATTATTTTCATGGCGACTGTTCTGATGAGGCCTTTTCCTTAGTGACTTGACTGCATGAATTTAAATGTGCTATTAGATTGGTAACTAGGTTTCATTGTTTTATTGTTGACCTACCTAAATGCAACATTCTGTTCTATTTTAATATTTTATTTTTTCCAATTTCTCGCCTGTGGAATTCACTTTCGATTTCTTGCTTCCTTGCAACCTACAGTCTTCAAAAATTTAAATGCAATGTCAATTGTCATCTTGTCATTCTCTCACCCCCTTTCACTCACTTTGGTGAAATGAATATATATATATATATATATATATATATATATATATATATATATATATATATATATATATATATATAATAAAGAGTTAAGAATTAATTAGCAATGTTAATGTATTAATGTCGAAATCTCTTCGCTAACAAAACTTATTAAAAAACATGTTTCGGTCTTCATTTACGCCCGTTTCCTACTCTACCGTCACTCCTACGGCTCGGGGTACAATCACTTTATAACCATCTGCATTGTTTTTGTTATCATCATTATTATTGTTATTATTATTATCTGTATTATTCTCATCTTCATGATCATGTTTCCGGGCCGAGTACTTTCGATAATTACATATTTTCATCCTCAGGTCATAATATTTCTATTTGCAGGTAAATTTCAAGACGAAATAAATGTAGTATAGACCGAAAGATGCTTTTTTGAAAAATATGATATTTATTAGCAGTTATAGAATTTTGGAACGTGCGGTGTCGCAAGGCTAGAGTTATTAGTTAAATATTTCAAATGAGAATTTTTGTTTGAATTTAGTAATGTCGGCTTAGCAACATCAAATCTATCTGACAACAATTTAAATATATGGATTGCATTATTCACTGAATTATTAGTAAGCCTTAAATTTTGTTAGCGAAGAGATTTCGCCATTAGTTACATTAACATAACTAATTAATTTTTTGTATAATTATCTCTTTATGATATATATACTACACGATTTAATATATATATATATATATATATATATATATATATATATATATATGTATAATATTGTATATATATATATATATATATATATATATATATATATGCAATTTTTATATATATTATTAATTTATTATATATAGGCGGTACTTACTGGAAAGAGTTCAATATCAGCGATAGAACTAACATTGAGTTGCGTTGATGTGAGTTTGTGACCCTGGGTTTCATGCCTCTTGCGATTGTCAGACAGACGGTCGCAAAGGACGTGAAACCTAGGGTCACAAACTCAAATCAAGCAACTATCTATCTATCTATCTATCTATCTATCTATCTATGAAGAAATATAGTTTTAAGGTGTGCTTTATTTATGGAATAAAGCGGTCAATACCAGGGATAGAGCGTATGTAAATATAAAAGGGAACATTGAACTCAGTACTCAGAGGCGACAGACTGTTTCATGTTAGATGGAATCATCCTGATGATTTCAATACCCACTTATATATATATATATATATATATATATATATATATCTACAGTAGCTAAAAGTTGGAAATTTAAACAGAAACTGAGTTTGTAACCGAATGAAGGTCATCATTTTTGTTCTAGTTAATTTTGCAGCGGATTGAACTAATAAAAAAGACTGGCCATTATTTCTATTCTATCAACAACAAAGTTGCAGACAAAATATAAATTGGAATATGAAGCGATGAAATACAAGATGGAGAAGAAAGAGTTGAGGGTTTGACACTGAAAGTAACACACAAGATTTAGGTGATTACTAGAAAGTGAATATTTGCAACTGACACCATCCAGTGCTGAATTAATTCTTTAGTCCTCCACAGTCTTGAACGATGGAAGAGTGATAACTAAATACTTGTAGACAAGAAAAGGATCTGATCAAGAAGAATCTTCACAGATGATTCTTATATAGAACGTCCCAGAATATTAGTTTTATGGCTCTTCTAAGGTTATATAGAATCTGGGAAATAGTCTAGCAACACAACCGTCAGAAGATAACATTGTACAATAAGCGGTGAAACGTTGTTAAAAGTTTATATATTATATATCTGTGGCTTTTCACATTCTGACCATGAGACCCTGGTTCGAATCCTGCTGTGTCAGGAATGAGACTTTTTGATATTATCGGAATAGTCAATCCCAGCGTGCGGCACCTTTGGAAAGTGCCTGAAAACCATTCCACGGGTTGACCCAAACCTCGTGAGTGAAATTTGGTAGAAGGAATAGCTCTGCTAGCACGAAGTCACAAGTCATAGAGGGATTCAGCGTTCTGGCCTTGTTCAACTTGTTGATCACGCTAGATAACACGCTCTTTCCCAGAAACTGTAACTAAGGTCGGCTCAGTTGCAATATGTGGTGTTGAATAAGTACAAATGCGCCTGAGCAGGCGTCTGCAATAGGGATTGGCTAGCCGTCCTAGTAGACGGGTATCCTCAAATACGAGTGGCCACCTATATATATGTATATATATATATATATATATATATATATATATATATATATATATATATATATATATTCATTGATACATGTTTCATTAAATAATATAGACAAGTGTTGTCTATTTATTTTATGTAAATTCTTTTCATATCATCTGATAAGCTTAATAACATTATCATTAAAAGAAGAAAGAAAATCACAATATTGATACATATTTTTTTAATCATATCTTAACTTTGGGCTTACATAAGCCATTATCTGGTTATTTCAAAGTTCTAAGTCTTACCCCCCCACACATATATTTATATATATATATATAAGACTTAGAAACCTGTTTTTTATTTCTCTGAATAAAGACAATGATTAACGTAAATCAAGTAATAACAAATTATTATTGCAAATTATATCTTCTACTATATTGTGGCCTTGTATCATACTACAGTAAGCACATTGAAAATATAAGAATATCACCCGTTATTGCGATAAAAATCTCGCAGACTGTTGATAGTTCAGTGATCCATATTGGATATCTATTGCTAGAACAAGTTTACTAAATATGCATACATTATGTCTATGTAGTTATGTTGCTGAGCAGTCTGTTTAAATTAAAGAAATTCAGATTGGTGTATATTCATATCCTTAAACATTCTTCGGTATTCCGAAGAGAAGGTATTAGGTTGGTGCAAAAATAATGGCGTAATAATGTCGTTTTTGACGTATTTTCTAACGTCAAAAAACGACATTATTACGTCATTATTTTTGCACCAACCTAATAGATGAATGGCGCAACCCATTTACGTGGATGTGAATGCTTTTGTAAAAGTCACAGCTAAATGATATCAACGTTCTATTGTGACGAATGAATTTGAAAAGCAATGAAATGTAAAGATAAAGAATTGGGGGGAAAAAAGGCAATCATGTCGCGACTGTTTCAACTGCGAAAATGAAAATTGATTTCGTTACTAGTAAACGAAGAAGAGAAAAAGTCAGTGAATAAAATCCATTTCAAACAAAATAAGAGGCCGTTTTATCAAAATGTCTCACCAGTGACGTGAGGAGCGAACGGGTTTCATGACTGGGAATTGTCAAGAGAATTAACAGTGCATAAGAACCTGTGATTTATGGAATGGAGACATTATCGAATCATTATTCAAATAGAATCTATCGTGGAACAAGTAAGTCTATGTTAAGTGAAATAGGAAATAATTATTTGAGATTACTGCTTGTAAACACACACAGTTTAGTTTTAATTTTAATTTTTAGCTAACAGATTAAATTTAATATTTCCTATAAACAAAATAAATTTCTGTATTTCTAACTTAAATTGAATGTTTTTTTTTGGTTAAAAATCCCTGATTTTGGTCCTATTTACAATTCTCTAAGGACAACGTAATTCTCTTAATTAAAAAATCTTTCAAAAATAAAAGTGCTTCTCTGAAACTTTATTTGAGGAATATTTAAAGCCTTAATTAATCTGTTTTGAAACAAATATTTCTTACTTTTAGTTTAAAATATCGTAGAAAAGCATTTCTTTAATACGGAGTGGTTGATTGTATTTGTGGTGTTGATAGTTCTATTGACGGTCTGATATTTGAGAAATCTATTCTTTTATACGTAAAAATCCGTAAAAATTACTTGACGAATATGACGCGTTCGACTTTTTCATACAATTTTTCAAAACTACCCAGTAATCTTAAAAATTTTGGAGAATATACAAAAGAATCTAATGTTTTATTGAAATCTTGATACTTTGGGATCTTGTCTTGTTACCGAACCCAACATTTCCATGTCAAGAACAGCGAATACAATTATCCTCATGTAAAGTGATATGTCCCGAAAAGGGATATATTTGTTCGAAGTAGCAAAGTGGTTTTGGACTACTGTAACCGAGTAAGACAATCTAGCAGGTAACCGTAATGGACTGGTCCTCGTCGTAGTGGTAGGCAATAGGTGTAGACAATAGGCGTAGACAATAGGCGTAGGCAATAGGCGTAGCCAATAGGCGAAGACTATAGGCGTAGCCAGTAGGTGTCGTCAAGAGACGTAGTCCTGAGCCTCCATATCTCGTTTTTCGTTTCGTCGGGTGTGTTATGAAGAAATTTGTATTGCGGAGAAAAAGAAAAGGCCGACATAATTATCACGCTTCGTCGTTTATGGCAATACGGACCAGTCGGATCTGGCTGAAAACAGAACATAATGTGGTCTCAGGGTTTCCCACCAGAAATACATACAGGGACACCTAATCCTGTGCACTACAAATACGTTGATATTAAGTAACTTTTGAACACAGAAGCCCCACCCCAAGCGTTACCAAAGAGTTCGGGCTCCTAACGACCAGCTACTGCAAACCTGGTACTCCCATAATGAAAAGTTGCAGCCACTGTTTAGTCCGATGACCCTAAAGATAAGACAGTTATAACATTAATTCCGTGAAAGAAGAAAGAAAGAACAGGTAAAGCATATCCTGAACAGGGAACAAGGGATGATCCTTTGCCACTGTTCAATAGACGCGGAAGGAGTGTGGGCCAGACGATATATATTGATTTTCCAAGTGTAGCTTAGATGTGGCACAAGGCCGAAAGTATGGGGCATCCAGTGAGGAGCGAACTCACTACTCACTCGTAATTGTTCTAACGATACAAGCTTGCTAACCATTACACCGCCTCGAGGCGCTCTAGGCCAGACGATATATATATATATCTAGAAAGAGACATTTTCGTCATGGACGCATGTAACAAACTTGAGGTGGAGGGGCGAAAATTAGTACCTTTGACCCAAACACCTAAAATATGGGATTTCAAAACATTAAAATGACTGAAAATAAATTGAACAAAATGGAAAGAATAAAGAGAGACAGGATATATGATAGTTGTTGGTTCTAATTTTTTTAAAAAGACGAATAACAAATTGCTCATTTCCCATCTAAATGGGTGTTTATGGATTGTTTTTCAAATAAAATAGATATAAATGATAGTCACATACATATTTGTATGAGTGATTTAAAAGCGGGGTTATTAAGAACATCCGGATGTGATAAGTAGAAGATAAGGACGATGTTACATAGGAATAAAGGGACGCTGCCGACACTTGAGTTTGAACATAGATCGCCAGTGAGCAAACACAGGCGATCCCATTTATTAAATTAGGTAGACCACGTGACCATAGAGAAAAATCATATATAGCAAGTATTATCAAGCAAGTACTATTAGCGCCAGTGCTATTCGAAGGCGTCTGACACCAGCATTGTTCAACGGCGTTACTATAGTTGTATCTGCGATTACAAAGTCTCTACTACAACGAGTATTACGAAAGTGACAACGATTATTCGTTGAAATCATAAAAGACAAGAAATTCGATCATTGCAATTGTATGGACATTATTACTACATCACCTAAAAATGTTTCGTCGCTCAATATACGAACTCAAATCTCAGTCTAATTTACCGTCAATTGTTCTTAAATTAGTTTAAATATGCCATTTGTCAATATATATATATATATATATATATATATATATATATATATATATATATATATATATATATATATGAGCCGATAATCTACTTCCTTGAATTAAGAAAAAGAGAAGACTAATCAATAAAATGGAACATAATAAGCAAGAAGAAAGTCAACCGATCGACCAATCGTTCTGATGACTGAGAATAATATATGGAATGCAAAAAAAAAAAATAAATAAAATAAAAATAAAAAAAACAAAAACAAAAAAAAAACAAAACAAAACAAAAAAAACAAAACAAAAAAAACAAAACGAAAAACAAAACCCAAAGAACAAAAAAAAAAAAAAAAAGGAAATACTTACCAAACTTACAAGTCCGCAACATCCACATTTGTCCCATTTTTGCAGAGTCTTCCGCCCGAATCTGAAATAAAAATGTTCAACGACCAGGAGGATACTGCCTAAGACCATTCCACCTGCCAAAAGAATGAAGGCCGACGTAAAGTTCAGGATGCCCAGGGAGTGACTTGATTCTCCCGTTTGGTCCTGTTTCTTACAAGCGCCGGCCAACCAGAATTTTTGAAGGCGTTCCATCTCACCTGAAAAAAAAAAGAAAAAAAAAAGAAAAATAATGCTATCAAAAGAAAATCGGATATTCTTTTATAAGTCTTTGGTTAGACAAATCATTGATTAGATTCAGTGACTAGACCCAAAGAATTTTGAAGGTGCTAAAAAGATTACTTGTATTATTTACATTATTCAGACAGTTATCCTTATTGCCATATTCACGACGTTTCGGCAGTTGTACGCACCGGCATTCTTCAGGTGATTGAAATTTCGAACGGAACCCTTTATTTCGGGGTATATTGTTCTAGTTCCACGTACCATGCCTTTTTTCAACAGCCGAAACGTTGACAATATGGCAATGATGATAAGGATAACAGTCCGAATAATGTAAATAATACAAGTAATCATAATACCTCATCTCAGAGATATAGACAGGTGCTAAAAAGAACAAAAATTTAATTTAATAATCAATTTTTTTTTAGTTTTCCTTTTAATAATAACAAAGATTTCAACAATATAAATGATTTTTAAAAAATTTTGAGACATTTTTTCTTCAAGTATTTTAGCAAATCTTTGATATATATATATATATATATATATATATTTCACCAATAGTATTGTACTATAAAGTCAGATCTTCTTTCACAAATCTTTGCTTATTTGTAAAAGAACAGAACCGAATTCAAGGGAAGCGTCCTAAATATGAATACTTGTGCTATTTGATTTTGTATTCCGAAATTCGATCAGCATTTTCAAAACTACACATGGCCAATTATCTGTATATGTAGTTTTGTACACCCACATAAAAGCTGGTGCAAATTCTAAGATGAATAAATGAAATAAATTTGATTTGTTCAATTAATGACGATCAAACAATAGATTTATCTTCATTTTATTTAACATCTGAGATATGTGAGCTTGGAAGGCTAAATTGGGCGAAATGTATTTACTTCTCAAACTAATTCTTCATGAGCTGAAAATAAAACAAACTTAGTACCAATTCTGATGCCAATCATCAATCACTTCGATACCCACATTTGCAATGTTCTACAGTCTTATATTATTTCCTGAAAATAATGTTTGGTGAATCACAGCGAGTGGACACGAGCTAATTTCCAGCATCCCTCATTCATGCGCATGCACTAACATAATAACATAACATAGTCCCTGTTGAAGTAATAAAGGACGACACGCGTCACAAGAAAAGTTTTCCACCTTGTCATACATACATACATATATATATATATATATATATATATATATATATATATATATATATATATATATTCAGTTGTATGGATATGAGTTTGCGACCCTGGGTTTCCATACAACTGAATATGTTAGCTCTATCACTAATATTGAGCCCTTTCCGCTAAGTACTGCGCATGTAAAAAAAATACACGCACACACACACACACACACACACACACATATATATATAGTAGTAAATTATAAAATCCAAAATTACCCCCATACAATGTAATTCTGGATTTTATGGTTTACTACTATTTATTTCCTCTGTATAATAAATACATTGAGCTCTTTTTGTGGATCAATTTTAATATTTTATATTACTAGGATCCACTTGGATTATATACCAACGGATTTATTGAATTTACTATATATATATATATATATATATATATATATATATATATATATATATACATAAAGAAATTTTATATTCAATAAAAACAAAATGTTTAATGTTCAATATCTGTACAACGTCTAATATGCATTAAGCTTTGCAATATAATTTTTTCAATATTTTCACTTATGTGTCAGCCAAATAATTGTAGTTTTCTTAAAAAGTAGGTAACCGAACGCGCATTTGAAGAAAGATATTGTTCCAGGTCTTCTTACATTTGTATGGAATCTTGCGAGATTTGTCCGTGATGAAAATGCATCGTGATGGAAAGACAAAAATATCTCAGAGGTTTATATTTATCTTCGGGAAGCTATTTGTCAGCGCTGCAGATATACATGGTCTTTATGCAATGGGCGCTGCTAATTTTTTCTTCGTTCCACAGAATATGCGTCAGGGAATCACTTTACCAATGTTGCTGCTTCTTCTGGCAATGTAGCATTTGTGTCACATGCTCTAAACAAAAGAAGAATAACCTATTCTGTCTTTTTCTTTTTGTGCCTTTGACATTCTTGGTTGGCAGCTTTTTCTAAATTTTTCTCCGACCTTTTTTTTGGGGGGGGGGGAGTTTCCGTATTTTACTCTGAAAGGAAGGAAGAAAGGAAGGAAGGATGGAAGGCTTGCATCAGACTTCAATATTAATCGATTCTTTGTCGTACATTTCGCACAAATGTCCTTGGAAAAGTTAGAAATAGAAAATCAGACTGAGTTATCTCCCATTATATTTGGGGTGGTAGCCAATCTAGGAGGAGAAAAAGGCCAAATTCAAACCCGAAGAGAACTTTGCTGCCGTCTACGTGATCGTGCATCAAAAGTCGTTCTTGTTAATGACCTGAAACTACTTACATGTTCCGGATAAAGAATATTTAAAATAAGCGCGTATATCCTCAACAGCTATTTCAAAGTATTCTATTGACGCACACACAGACGCACACACATACTCACACACGCACATATATACACAAACCTATCTTTTGCATACGCATTGTATTTTACATAACAAAAAGTGGTTCTCTGTGTGTGTGTGTATATATATATATATATATATATATATATATATAAAATAAATATTAAGTTGGTGCAAAAATGATGTCGTTTTCTCACATATGTTACTATGTGAGATAACGACATTATTTTTGCACCAACCTAATATAAACGAACGAAGAGTAAGATTTCAGCGTTCAAAACATCAATTTAAAACAGAGCTCAATACAAAAGTATAGCCGTAAATATTTATTTATTATGCAGTGTTACATTAGAACATGCACATACCCACTACAAAACTGTACATCTTGTTTCAACGTTTAAAAATATTTTAACGTTTCATCAGGTGGGAAATCACGATGTTATTTTCCCACCTGATGAAACCTTTATAAAATGTTTAATTTCAATATTAAACTTAAAATTTAGAGTGCAGTTTCATTCTCAAGTTTCGAAAAATATTGTAATTAAACTTTAGGACTTGAGTCAAATTTCGAAACATGGTAATTTCTGTGTCGCAATGGAATCATATTTTTTTTAAATAATTATAATTTAAGCTCTACATAGGTATCAAGCATTGTTTTTTAATAATAAAATCATATTAAAGAGCTTTGGATCATTAATCTAACTCTCTTTTCCTATTACACCAATACACACACACACACACACATATATATTTAGGCAGTATATCTTCATTCAAACATCTTTCATTGAATCATATAGACATTATATGTCTATTTTTATAATAATCCTTTCTAGTTCTCTAAGTATAAAATAGAGAAAATATTTTTCAAATAACTTACTAAATACTTTCCCCAAATTCTGAATTACATAAAATATTTAACAAAACCACAGTTAACTTAGGCTACAGCTGTGCTAGTAATTTAGAAACCACAATAAAAAGATTTCAAAACTAACATGCAACAAGATATCGTTAACAGTGAAATATGTAAATGTAGAAATAAAAATAGATGTCCATTGGATAAAGTTTACAAAACTGAAGCAGTAATTTACAAAGCAGAAGTAATAGATACAAAAAAATATACACAGGGTGTACTGAGGGTAACTTTAAGAAGATGTAGTACAATTATAAGTCATCTTTTAAGCTAGAAAGCCTTAGAACGTCTTCTAAACTAGCCAACAATATGTAGAAAATAAAGGTAAAAAATAAAAAGATTCGATTGCAAGCAGAAAAATTAAAAAATTTACAACAATCATAGCAACATCTGTAACCTTTGTCAACATGAAAAATTAGTTATAATAACATTTCCAGACCAAGAAATCTTTTAAATCAGAGATCGGAAATTATGACCAGTTGAGTTCATATGAAGTGGGATGAAAACTATGTATGTATATTTCATTTAATCCCCCACAGATACATTTACAATACACTTGATTTCCCCTTCTCATTCTTCTTCTCACCTACCACACCTCACGTCGTGCGTTTATTCATTTAAAATGATCTGACGTTCATAAATTTTTTATTTAAAAAAAATAAAGCGTTAGGAAATCAATTGACAGAAATCGGCTGAAAATCTAATTTTTCACACACACACACACACACACACATGTGTGTTGTATAGGTGCAGAAGATTATTAGTCAAGCATATATTGTTAACTATAACAGACAACGAATGTTTATTATGTTTGATCATGAACCGTTCTAAGTTTTGTATAGTGGCTTTAATTTATTTGAATATTTTTTTATCATGCTGTTCCTCGATCTAAGCTTAAATAATTAAATTAAACTAAATTAAAATTAAAGCAACGATACGAAGCTTAGAACTGATCATGATCAAACATAATATACATTCGTTACATGTAACAATATATGTTTGAATATATATATATATATATATATATATATATATATATATATATATATATATATATTAAAAAATTAAAATTTTAAGACACACTGACTGGATTGTATATTAATATTTTTTTGTTTTATTATTTCACTTAGGTTTCTCGACTAGTTTCAGCCAGCATGGCCATCATCAGGATAAAATATCCCTGCTTTTTAGTAGCAGTGAACTACAGGAGTGAATGACTGTTTCTGAAGAAATTGAACTTTATCTGTAGTTTTCATTTCTTTTTTTTATCGTTAATTTTGGTCAGCGCATATAATATTGCAATTTGCGATGTATACTGTTTTATCACATAAGCGCATTTTTTTGATGCAACTTAAAGTCCTGGTTTGCTTTAATTCACTCTCAAATTATGTAAATGACACAAATGTCACATGACAGTTAAAGGTCTAATTTGCAATTGCAATGTGATTTGTTCATTTAGAATGATCAACAAAACTCTCTTTTTCAAAATGGATTTACTACTACCAGTGAAATGAATATATGTATATTTCTGTTGCGCTTAAATTTCAATTTTTGGTCAAATATTTGGTATATATTTATATCAAGTCTCTTTCTTACTCTGTCCCTTTCTATATATCTATCTGTACACATAAAAATATTTACAGACATTCAATCCTTTCTGTTCCATTTGTAATATCTTGTCAAATGCAAAATAATTCTCTCAATACTTAATATAAGAAATTGGCACTTGTTTTGTTTGTAGTAGGTTTTCAGAGAAATAATGGACAGTTTCTGCGAAAAATAGGAGAATTGAAGATGAGTGGCATTTTAACGGTTGCCCAAGAGAATCAGGTGTGTGTTGAAGTAAGCGTTCATCTAAAAGCAAGTCTGGTTTTCAGTCAAGTGCGAAGGCTTATCAATCCGTTCTGCCAAACATGCATTCTTTCTATTTTATCCTAACAGAACAACAGTCGTTCTAGTTTCTTCGAGATGAAAGCTCTCTTTTTGGTTGGCATAAATGGTTGATATAGTTTCGAACAAGGAAAGAGAAAAAACGCCATTGAATTCAGCTAAATCCGAAATTCCGCTTACTTTCATATTATACTTCGTTTTCGCCGACATTCGAAAATATTTATGAAATATCAACCAAAGAAAACTGTGAAGCATGTTTGGTTCTAATCAGGTATTTTTAGTGATTGGTGTAGGGGAGGGTTTAGTGAACAAAAATTACAATAGAGCATGAAGAACTTTGACGACACAACATCTACCAGGATTGCCAAATTCACAATTGCATACTTTGCATTTTTGTGAAAATAAATCCCGCGAAATGTCAATCTAGGATTGCCATATTAAGAAATATAAATACACGTTCAGGTATAAAATACATTCCCCTCTCTCTATATCTATCTATCTATCTATCTATCTATCTATCTATCTATCTATCTATCTATCTATCTATCTATCTATCTAAGTCTGTTCATCTCTCTCTCTCTCTATCTATCTATCTCAGTCTGTTCATCTCTCTCTCTCACTATCTATCTATCTATCTATCTATCTATCTATCTATCTATCTAAGTCTGTTCATCTCTCTCTCTCTTTCTATCTATCTATCTATCTCAGTCTGTTCATCTCTCTCTCTCACTATCTATCTATCTATCTATCTATCTATCTATCTATCTATCTATCTAAGTCTGTTCATCTCTCTTTCTCTCTCTCTCTCTATCTATCTATCTCAGTCTGTTCATCTCTCTCTCTCTCACTCTCTATCTATCTATCTATCTATCTATCTACTTCAGTGTCTTTATCTATCTATCTATCTATCTATCTATCTATCTATGTATCTTAATCTGTTTAATCAATCTATCTTACTCTGTTTAATCTATCTCACTCTGCTTAATCTATCTATCTATCTATCTATCTATCTATCGATCTATCTATCTATCTATCTATCTATCTATCTATCTATCTATCTATCTATCTCAGAATGCTCGGAAGTATTATGTAAGTACTAATCCTTTAGTTCAATTTCTTTTAATCTGACTAGAATTTGATCAAAATATTTTATGATATGATGTATAGTAAGTATGTCAGAAATATTTGATCCTAATCAGAGCGCGTATATCCACCTACTTATGCAATCCTATAATCTGATCTGCTTCTGAAATCCTGCAGTCAGGATACCAGAATTCAATCTTAATGTTCATATATTAATGCGTACAAAATCATGAAACATATATAGATGGAAGTAAACAAGAAAATGTTCGATTTGTTTCGGGGTGGGGGATAGGTAAAGAGGGTTTATAATTTTATTACGGCTATTAATAGTTTCTTTTCGAAAAGGCATGAATCCAATCCTCCCTGACGGACGGATCATTAGGCTGAGAGAATAAAAACTCTTATTTGGATAATTTTAATTTTCTTTTTCAGAACCCACAAATTCTTCCCCCTTAAGAAAAAAAACTTGGGGAAATAATCATAGAGCATCGTTCTCTACTGATGCATAATGTTTTACACACACACACACACACACACACACACACACACACACACACACACACACACATATGTTATATATATATATATGCTATATATATATATATATGTTATATATGTGTTATCTATCTATCTATCTATCTATCTATCTATCTATCTATCTACGTCTCCCCCCCTCTCTCTCTCTCTCTCTCTCTAACATTATATATATATATATATATATATATATATATATATATATAGGTATCTCCATGAGATCGTTAAAAAAGAGTATAGCGTGATGAAAAAAATTCAAAACTTTTATCGTCTAAATCTTTATGTTATTATTAAGAGGAAAAATCAATATTTTTTTACATTTTTGAATCGTTCCTAGCACGTCTGAAATTTTCGTTAAAAATCTTGTTTTTTCTGAGTTAGGAAAAATTGACAGATAATCAATCATGTCAATCATTTTTCTATTTTATAAAAAAAATGAAAATCTCAGTTTCAAATTCTTTTAAAAACCAATTATAATTTTTTCAAAGTTTATTTTAAGAAAATTATAAATTATAATGTTTATTTATTTATTTAATATTTTGAAACAAGCATTACTTAGTTTCTGTGACGAAAAGATGTAGTTTAAAAATAAATCAAAGCAAGTCATAACATTTGGTGTCATTTTGATTGGTGATCAATGATGATTTCAACACGTATTGACAGCTTACACGAGGAAAAATTATCATACAGAAGGACAGAAGTGACATAATTATTTATATTTAAGTGAACCAGCTTATTTACCTCGTTATTTTTAAGGAAAAAACTCTATTTTTTATACTTAGCTTTCACCTTTACGTTTACGATGCTTTATGGAAAATATATTATAAAAAAATTAAAATAAGGCCGTTGAGAGTGAGATTAAATTTCATAAAAGTATCTAATTAATTTATAGGTACCTTTCTTATGAAATTTTATCAGAAGTGTGCTTAAATTGCGATAATTTTATGTACATTTATTACATTCTACTATGTTATTTGTATTTCCATTCATTTTATTATTAATTTTGATGTGGAAAAACGTCATAACTGAGATAATATAAAAATAAGATCATATAAATTTCATTAGATAGGTACCTAATACTTGTAGGTACCCTTCTCAGTTGAAATTGAAAAATCAAATTAACGTCTCCATACGTGTTTTGCAAAAAAAAAAAAAAAAAAAGGAAAAAAGAAAAAGAGGCCCTAACAACGGAGAACAACGCTTCGCGCGACATTTTATTGTATACTTGCTGGTCTTCGTTCATTTGAATTAGATCTGTTTTAATCTGGCATTAGTTTTTTTTATACCGTTCGGCTCTTCTGATTGTTATAAGCTGTACAACTTATAATGTTAAAAGATAGATCTATTTAATAAAACCACTGATTAAACTGAATGCTGTTTTCACTAATTTTAGAATATTTAAGAACTTTAATGTAAAAATAATAAAATAATTTAAGAAATAATAAATAATTGTTTTAAAAATTCATTTTTCACCGAAAGTTTTTTGCTTTCAGACAATATTATCCCTATTCATAAAAACAACTAAAAGCATTTGAAATTAAATAATATCTTTCTTTTATTGAGTTTTGTATATTACAATTCAGAGCTGATTTTCAGGTAGGGGGTGGTCCAATTAAAAAAAGCAAACATGATTTACTTTCCTTAAAGATTAGTCCTTTTAACTAATATAATCACTAAACTGAATGATATTGAATTTCTAGAGTTTTCATAAAATTACTTATGGGGGTAATAAGTATAAAAAAATATTTTTGCCATGACTTTAAAAAAAGAAAACATATTTATAATAATTTCCATCATTTGCGAATAGTTTTTGAAAAACTAATATTAATATTCGACGATTATTTTTATTTTTGCAAGATTTTCCAAATTAATGTCTGTCATACAAAAAAAAAAAAAAAATGCGCTAAAATTGTATATGTTATTTACTAGTTCCGCTGATACAAAGAGAAACAAGTTTTTTTAAATCAAAAGTTAGAAGGACATTTTTTTTTTAAATAATTAAAAAATACTTTGTTCTTTCCTCTTAATAATAACATAAACATTTAGACGATAAAATTTTCATCATGCTAAATAATCACACAGAAATAATCACACAGAATCAATCAGCAATATTAATGCTATTATTGGCGACATCCATCGCTAGTAGTGTATAATGTATGCATTAAAATACTGTTAATCCATAGAGTGACGTGATCCTCATTTATAAATCTGTTGTCTGTTGTTTCCAGTTTATATGTTGTTAAAAGTTTTTTTTATTTTATAAGGAAAACATATGCCTGATGATGAATAAAATATTATTCGAAAGTACTTGCACTCGTATGTTATTTAATACTGTTTATTATAAACAGAGCATTTACTTAAATACTTGTATCTATAAAAAGGAAGTTAAACATAAAAATGTCTTTAATAAATAAATTGTCGGACTTTGTCCATTTCGTAATATATGACGTCATTTGTTTACATTCGATACACAAGAACAGTTATGAATGTACGAGATTCATAGAAGATTGAAGTTTATAAACAGTAAATTCGACCTTGCCTGCCGAATGATCCTTGGTGGCCGAGCGGCCAAGGCACGTCAGTGTAAATGACGGTTCCGTATAGGACGTAGGTTCGAATCTTGTCCAAGGACGAAGATTTTCTATGAAAATTTCTCGGACATTCAGGCCGGTAAATGTTATTTAATACTGTTTATTATAAACAGAGCATTTACTTAAATACTTGTATCTATAAAAAGAACGTTAAACATAAAAAAAAAATGTCTTTAATAAATAAATTGTCGGACTTTGTCCATTTCGTAATATATATATATTGAAACTTCTATTGGTAAATATAGCAGGAAACAAATGTCTATTATGTTTTATCATGAGCCGTTCTAAACTTCGTATATTTGCGTTAATAAATACAGACAAAAATTGTCCAACATTTGGATATTTTTTATTATGCTGTTCCTTGATCTAAGCTTCGGCTCACATGAGACTTCTTCAGAGTGGTTATAAGGACATTTCAACAAAGATATTCATCATCAAAGATGATATTCTGTTATGCTGATATAGAAGATTGCTATGCAACGATAACGGTCGCAGAATAGCAGATGAAAAGTCGTTCATTCATGTTGCAGTTCTATGACGTCGTACCACGTGAGAGAATGAAATATTAACATTATATTTAGATGCAATTTAATGTGTTGTGACTAGTTTGAAATGTAATTAAAAAATATACTAAGTTTAAAACGGCTCATGATCAGACATAATATACATTCGTTGTCTGTTTTATTTAGCAATATATGTTTGAATAGTGATCTGCTGCCCCAATACTCTCTCTCTCTCTCAATATATATATATATATATATATATATATATATATATATATATATATATGCATATTTCATTGAATACGACAGAAAAGGTGCTTTGATTTAGTTTTTTATACAATTTGTGATGTGATCTAATAATTTTTATTTTTTCAGATGATAAATTATATAAAAACTTTCCGACAGTTTTTATATAATTTATCATCTAAAAAGAATAAAAAATATTAGATCACATGAGAAATTATATAAAAACTAAATATAAGCACTTTATCGTATTCAATGAAATGTGCATGAAAGAAGGATTGCTGCCTAAATACCCATATATATATATATATATATATATATATATATATATATATATATATATATATATATATATATATATATTAATAATTTTATAATATTTTGAACTTATTACAGATTAAATTTAATTGCTAATTTTTAATTTTCAATTTTATAGTAAAATTTAATATTAATTAGTCCGAATGATTTTTATTTTAGTCCAACCCTATCATTAAAGCATTAATTATTATAACCAAGGTTCCTTGTCAAGTGTTTTGAATTCTCATATACTTCTATATTGATTGATCATTGCAACTTATGTAACAGTGTTTCCCCTAGCGAGGAGTGTTTGATTAATTTGAACCTTTTAAAACCCTTTAGTCACCAGAAGTGTTTAAACAAAATGGCTATTTTTGTAGTCATTTTCTAGCATATTAATGTTATAATATTTTAATAAATTATATATATATATATATATATATATATATATATATATATATATATATATATAAGGGGATGGGATGAGTATAATTTTTAGGGAGTAGTCGAGGCTAAATTTTTTTGTCCATATTCTGTTATAAATGCAGCGAAAGTGCTCTACTGTTTATCAGGTGCTGAATATGAAGAAATATAGTCTTAATATGTGCAATATTTATGAGATAAAGTTCTCAATATCAGAAATAGAGTGTGTGTAAATATAAAAGTGACGCCTGACAACTGCGTCTAGCATGAAACAGCCTGTCGCCTCTAAGTGTTGACTTCAGTGTTCACTTTTATATTTACACACGCTCTATCTCTGATATTGAGCATTCTATCCCATAAATATAGCACACTTTTTACTCTTTATATATATATATATACATATAAAATAATAATAATAATAATAATAATAATAATAATAATAATGATAATAATAATAATAATCAAACAAATCCCTTTAACTAATATGAGGAATAGTCTATTTAGGCAGATGACGAAAGTTGTCTGTCTTTTCCATCCCGAGCTTATTTTTGTGGATCAGTGCTACTATTTTCATATTAATAGGATCCACTTGGATTATATAGCAACGGATTTTTTTACCTTAATATATATATATATATATATATATATATATATATATATATATATATATATATAAAGGACAGTAAGATATATAATCCGGTGTTCTTGTTATTTATTATTTTTATTTTTACAAAACAATGCTCAATGTAAATTTACAGAGCATAAATATTATAAATTAACTGATTTAAAATATGGTTTTTCGCTACAAAATAATAACTATGTTTCAAAAATCGGAGCTAAAAACATTAAATTTAATTATATAATTAAATTAAAAGCATTAGTTCCGTTTCATCTTCAATATTCGCTTGAAGATGAAACGGAAATCATGCTTTTAATTTAATTATATAATTTTCCATTTTTGAAACATGGTATTAATTTTCCATTTTTGAAACATGGTATTACTGTGTAGCGAAAAACCATATTTTAAATCAATTAATATATATATATATATATATATATATATATATATATATATATATATATATATATATATGCGCGTGTGTGTGTGATCTTTTTATGCATCAGGTTAAAACACCACAGATGACTATTTACATACGTACGTAGCCCCCGTGTACAAAAGCAACGTATGTATAAATCGATGTTGACATTTTTCACTTTCCTTTTCTACATATCTATAGAAATCAGTGATGCTTGTAGACAAAAAAATATCTTTGTTTCTTGATTTATGTTTTGCTCCCATCTTTTCATGTGGTCGTTGTCTATTTTAGGCGTGTATCAACTTTTGACCTTCGAAGAAGTGTCTGCCTGTCGAGTCCGTTCATGCGCACCAACTGTTCCAAGCGAAATCATGGGGGACATCACGGTAGCAGACCCGGCTTTTGCCCCAACAACGCTTCCTCGATGTCTGGGGTTTCTTAGAAGAACAGGAAGCGAAGCTTTCAAAATTTCTTTGTTACGATACTTGAAACAGGAACGTGTTCCGAATATACTTTGCTCTCAGTCTGAATAAACAATACATCGAAGGGACCCATGTTCGTTTCGTCTTCTCCGATTTCTTTCCCTCCAACCGACTTCATATCTCCCTCGGGTCATTATGTCTTCTTTCATGACTTTTCTCTTTTCTACTTTTATCCATTATCCATGTCTTTTTCTTTTATTCGCTTCTACAACTTCCGGATTTCCTTCCTTTCTATTTCCAAACCTTTCCTCCGGTCATTTATTTTCTCATCTCCTCTCTTTATAATTTAAATTTCTCTTTTCCTTCTTTAACCTCTTATCTCTTTTCTATTCTATAACCCTTTCTCTCTTTTCTATTCTATAACCCTTTCTCTCTTTAATCCTTTCTCTCTTTTCTATTCTATAACCCTTTCTCTCTTTTCTTTCTGTAACCTCTTATCTCTTTTCTATTCTATAACCCTTTCTCTCTTTTCTTTCTGTAACCTCTTATCTCTTTTCTATTCTATAACCCTTTCTCTCTTTTCCTTCTATAACCCTTTCTCCCTTTAATCCTTTCTCTCTTTCCTATTCTATAACTCTTTCTCTCTTTTCTATTCTATAACCCTTTCTCTCTTTTCTTTCTATAACCCTTTCTCTCTTTTCTCTATAACCTTTTCTCTCTTTTCTATTCTATAACCCTTTTTCTCTTTCCTATTCAATAACCCTTTCTCTCTTTTCTATTCTATAGCCCTTTCTCTCTTTTCCTTCTTTAACCCTTTCTCTCTTTTCCTTCTTTAACCTCTTATCTCTTTTCTATTCTATAACCCTTTCTCTCTTTCCTATTCTATAACCCTTTCTCTCTTTCCTATTCTATAACCCTTTCTCTTTTTCCTTCTTTAACCTCTTATCTCTTTTCTATTCTATAACCCTTTCTCTCTTTTCTATTCTATAACCCTTTCTCTCTTTCCTATTCTATAACCCTTTCTCTCTTTTCCTTCTTTAACCCTCTCTCCCTTTAATCCTTTCTCTCTTTTCTATTCCATTTCTCTATTCTTTCTTCCATTTCACTTTCTTTACATTTATTTCTTTTTTCTTTTCTCTTTCGTTTTCTTTCTGTTTATTTTCAGTTAGCAAAGATAGAATTAAGCTAAACTTCCACACGATCTTTACGTTCTTCATTCCTTTCTTTTTGAACTCCTTTCCCTTTTTCTTCTTTTAATACTTTCTTTTCCTTCCTTCCTTCCTTCCTTCCTTCCTTGCTTTAATTCATTCTCTACTTTCCTTGATCATATTTATTCCTTCCTTCCTTTTTCCTTCCTTCCTTCCTTCCTTCCTTCCTTCCTTCCTTCCTTCCTTCCTTCCTTCCTTCCTTCCTTCTTTGCTTTAATTCATTCTCTACTTTCCTTGGTCATATTTATTCCTTCCTTCCTTCCTTCCTTCCTTCCTTTTTTCCTTCCTTCCTTCCTTCCTTCCTTCCTTTAATTCATTCTCTACTTCCTTTCTTTCTCTTGATGATATTTCTTCCTTCATAACTTTCATTCCATTCTTCCTTTTTTCCTTCCTTCCTTCCTTCCTTCTTTCCTTCCTTTTTCTTTCTTTCCTTCCTTCCTTGCTTCCTTTAATTCATTCTCTACTTTCCTTGAGTATATTTATTCCTTCCTTCTTTGTTTCCTTCCTTTCTTCCTTCCTTCCTTCTTCCTTCCTTCCTTCTTCCTTCCTTCCTTCCTTTATCCCTTCCTTCCTTTATCCCTTCCTTCCTTCCTTCCTTCCTTCCTTCTTTCTTTTCCCTTGATTATATTTATCCCCCCTTCCTTCCATCCTTCCTTTTCCCTTCCTTCCTTCCTTCCTTCCTTCCTTCCTCCCCTCCTTCCTTTAATTCATTTTCTACTTCCTTCGTTTCTCTTGATCATATTTATTCCCCCTTCCTTCCTTCCTTCCTTCCTTCCTTCCTTCCTTCCTTCCTTCCTTCCTTCCGTCGACCTTTTCCCTTGATCATATTTATTCCTTCCTTTCCTCGATTATATTTATCCCTTCCTTCCTTCCTTCCTTCCTTCCTTCCTTCCTTTCCTTTTCTTCCTTCCTTCCTTTTTCCTTCTTTCATTTCTTCCTCCCTTCCTTTAATTCATTCTCTACTTTCCTTGATTATATTTATTCCTTCCTTCTTTCCTTCCTTCCTTTCTTTCTTCCTTCCTTCCTTCCTTCCTTTATTCCTTCCTTCCTTCCTTCTTTTCCCTTGATCAGATTTATTCCTTCCTTTCCTCGATTATATTTATCCCTTCCTTTCTTCCTTCCTTCCTTCCTTCCTTCATCCCTCCTTTTCCCTTGATCCGATTTATTCCTTCCTTTCCTCGATTATATTTACCCCTTCCTTCCTTCTTTCGTTCGTTCCTTCCTTCCTTTTTTCCCTTGATCATATTTATTCCTTCCTTACCTCGATTATATTTATCCCTTCCTTCCTTCCTTCCTTCCTTCCTTCCTTCCTTCCTTCCTTCCTTTAATTCATTCTCTACTTCTTCCTTTCTCTTGATCATATTTATTCACTATTTTAGATCTCGTTCCCTTTTCTTTTCGTTTATTTGCACTTTTTTCTTTCTTATATTTTCGTTTTCGCCTTTTTCTTCGTCTTCTTCTTGATTCTCCTTCTTACTTCCAATAATTCTTCTTTCATCTTGTTTTTCCTTCCAGAAATGATTTTCATTTTATCCTTTCTCATATTATATTTTATTTTCTTTCTCTTTCCTTTGTTTCAGTTTTCCTTTTTTCATTCTCTCTTTTCTTCCTTCCTTCCTTTCTGCTTCTTTTTTCTTTCCTTTTTTCATTCTCTCTTTTTCTCATTCCTTTCTTTCTGTCTCTCTTTTCCTTCATTTTTTAAAAATTTTCTCTGTTCACCTTCCTTTGTTACTGTCTCTCTTTTTCTTCCTTTTTTCATTCTTTTGCTCATTCCTTTTTTTTCTGTCTCTCTTTTCCTTCCTTTTTAATCACCCGTTTCATTTTTATCTTCTTTCTCTCTCTTCTATTCCCACTCTTTCTTCATTCATTCCTTTCCTCATTTTTCTTACATTCTTTTCCCCCATAATTTCTTCTTCCTAATCCTTATTCTTCTTCCAGTTCTTTATTTATTCCTTTTCTTTCTTTTCTTTTCCTCTCTTCTTTCTGATAATTAATTTCCAACATTCCCTTATCGACGCCTTTTTTCTTAAATCTGTTGACAGCTTTTCCACCGGGTTTTATCTATCTATCTATCTATCTATCTATCTATCTATCTATCTATCTATCTATCTACGTATTTTATTTTCTTCTTCTTGACCTGCGTGTTCACCTCTAAGTTATGGTGAGATTCGACTTGCCAGTAGATCTCAATTCTGTTATTAACGAAAAGAATTTTTTCCAATTATTCTTGCTTTGTCAGAGTACTTGGGCGCCTAATAATTAAAATAAAGACAGGTGCGCATATGTAGACATGTAAACTAATTTGCACAACAAACCGCAGGCTACCACACACACACACACACACACACACATATGTATATATGTGTTTTTGTGTATGTATTGTTGCGTTATTCGTGTACATATATAAAATTACAGTTGTCTGACTAACATTTACTAGGATTCAAATTCTGTACACATAGAAATATATGTGAATGTACACACACAAATATACGTATATATATATATATATATATATATATATATATATATATATGGTTATATGTACACTCACGCTCAGGCGCGCACACAAACATAAATATAAATTTTATACATTTGTTTCTTCGTATATTCAACTCTCTTTCATTCCCTCTATTTTCCTATCTATCTATCTATCTATCTATCTATCTATCTATCTATCTATCTATCTATCTATCTATCTATCTATCTATCTGATTCTGTTCATCATCTATCTAAATATCTATCTGATTCTGTTCACTATCTATCTATCTATCTATCTATCTATCTATCTATCTATCTATCTATCTATCTATGCAATGCTATTAATGAATATATGTTCGACTGGTTTACCTGTGAAATTTCTCTTTTAAAACTATTAAAGTCTTAAAAATGTCAGTGAATGAGTTCTAAATAAAGAATTCTTGAATAATGGCCGATAGCTCCCCAATTCGGATGTTATCTAGATTCTTCTCAAAATGGCACGAAGTTTTAGGGTGATGTGAATATTAGAGGACGAGAGAAGAAGAAGAATTGTATGGTTGAATAATTGGTAAGTATGGAACTCTCAAATTTGAAATCAAGAATCATTCATGAAACAGGAATCAAATATCAATGGCTGGATTCAACGAGAAGAGTTGTCTCCATTCCCCCCCCGCCATCTCTAAACATTTGTAGATCTTCTATTGATTCAAGCAGCGTTCATAGCTCAACACTTCAATATGAAGGAGGTCTGACTTAAAGTGTTTCTGACTCCACCAGTTGATGTTTGACGCTGATTAAATAACAGAATTTCGACTGATATTTTCAGTATGAATATTGTCTAAAGATTTGGTGCTACAAGATCTTTCCATTTATAATTATGTACACATGTAAAATAATTATCATTAACGTATTATGAACGGTGCAAAATGGTTTATGATTCAGTTTGTGTAGGAGCAAGTATAACTGATCGCTGTTATCATTAAGTGATCAGTTGAATGATTTTAATATCTGACAGAGTAACTGAAGCAAAACTTTTGAAATAAAAATTAAAAGTTAAATATTCTTAAATAATGTATGTATACAATTTAAAGACAAATTTATTTGAAAATTAAATAAAAATTGATAATTATTTGATAATTTTAAAACATTTATCTAAATGTCAATATTTTTGCATCTTGATAACATTTCTTGTTTGGCTATCATGTTTTTCCCTAACTGATTTTGCATTGCATATTGATTATTCGATATAAATAAATGAAAATAAAATCTGACATTTTTAAAACGAATGAGAAGATAGAAACAAACAAACAAACAAACAAAGGTAAAAAAAAAAAACGCAAGCAAAGAAAATCTTTCTTTTAGAATCGATGTCGGTCGATTGAAATTAATATTTGAATATTTTTTATTTATATTAATTAATAGATTTTCAGGATGATATTTAATTCTATTAGTATTTCTACAGTAACAGCGGAAGGGAAGACATAGCGGGGTATAGACGCGCGCCTGGTTTTCTGCCTTGAAAATCAGCATTTGATACTCTATTTTTATCAAATTCCGACCGTCCTGGGTATGACAATAAACTAAATCCTCGTCCTGGGTAAGACGATAAACTACATCCGCGTCCTGGGTAAGACGATAAACTACATCCGCGTCCTGGGTAAGACGGTAAACTACGTTCAACAGTAAGTCCTCTGATCCGAAGGTTTTGAGGAGCGTGGAACCACCTCTCAATTGTTGGTGTTGCCAGGGCCACACTGACCTGGGGTCGTAGCACCTGCTAGGGTCCCAGATATGGGCAAATAGTTAAACCCAAAACTGGAGTCAAAAGACTATGAAAATGTAAAAATATGTTTTAATACCAGAAATACTTTGTAAAAAATATTATTACCAGCAATAAATTTTTGAAGGAAAAAATTATTATCAGCAATACTTGTTAAATATAAATATTCCTAGAAATACATTTTTGAAAAAAAAAAGATATTACCAGCAATACATTCTTGAAATAAAAAAGATATTACCAGCTATACATTTTTGAAGAAAACATATTACCAGAAATAGATATTTTGTAGGAAAAAATATTATCAAAAATACATTTTTGAAAAAAAAAAAATATATATATATATATATATTTCCAGCAATAAAAATTTTGTCGCCATTAAATAACCCATTGGGATTTATATGCCGTAAAGCAAACGAAACGAAACGAAAATGAAATTCCGACTATTGGAAATACGTAATTATCTCAACCACAAGGCAAGTTCCAAATGTTTATTGGAACATATTTTGATACTAAGCAGACATCATGAATTGTGTTTATTACTATTCACGCCCATCACAAAATAAATCTGGTTCACTTGATGGTTAAAACATTAGTAAATGACCTGGGTATCAAGTTTATGTAGGTTTTCAATGCTGGCAATCTCTTATCGAAGAGAGTCGCAAAACAAATTTTTTACCTGCTATCAAACGGTTCATTGATGTATTTATAAAATCTGCGATACCCACTTAGTACAAATTATGAATACGAAATGATCATAGTAATTACTTATTAGCAAGTTAACAGGACAATTCAGGTGGTTTTTCATTTTTATTAGCATAGAGAAAGAAAGACATTCTGTTGAAAGAAAAGTTGAAAGAAATAGAAAAAGGCATTGATTGATTTGTGAGGCTGGGTCAGAAGTCAAGCGTTTCAGGAACGATCACTCAGGTCAATAACTGTCAATAAATCGGGTCAATAACAGTCAATTACCAATTCTCCTCAAACATGAGGCAGAGACGAAAAAATGTCATTGTCATAATCATTAATTACAATCGACTAAACTAAATTTTCATAATATATTTCTATTCTTGTAAAGGATTTAAAAATAGCAAAGTTTGATGTCTCATCACAACTGTCACTGGATAATTGAGTAGAAAATTATCGTCTGATTTGACGAATCTGAAGTCAGCATTGAGTAGTAGAAGAAATATAAGCTAGTCTGATGCCAAATGTACAGTGAAATGCGCATTATGATGGCCTCTCTAGGTCGATGTAGGGGTCATATTTCTCAATGCAAATTAAGAAATGCGCAAATCTTGGATACTTGGATAATTCTCTCCATACAAAACGTGATGAGTTGAGACAAGTGAGTTTCACACATATTTAACAAACCAAGATTTTGATTGAACAGTTCGATTCATGGAAAGTTGAAATACATTTTATGTATTTTGGAGCGGGAGAAATTCAAGAAGATTTCTGAATAATCTACACCAATTCATCGGAATAATCTACACCAATTCATCGGAATAATCTACACCAATTCATCGGAATAATCTACACCAATTCATCGGAATAATCTACACCAATTCATCGGAAGCCATGTTAATGTAAGCAATATTTGGAACGAAATGAGCCGCATTGAATTAATGAACACTAAATAAAACTCACTACAAACAAAAAAGGTTTTAGTATTTTTAATTTTGCTGAGTGAATTCATTTAGAAATTATATCTTCCATTACAGTTGTTTTATTAGGATGTTTTTTCCCTCGAAATGTGTTAAATATCTTTTGTCTACAAAATTGTTCCTGATGATATACATACGTTTAAAGGATACTTGTATATATATTTTATTATTCTTACAACTACCTTTATAGCTTGTTTAACCTGTCATTTATTCAGACAGAAAACAATACGTGTTTATATGGACGAGTGTATACGTTCTTTTTCTGTGTCTTTAGTTCAGTCGTCGCTGGTTGCCTTGACACTATATTTCTCTTTCTTTTTTCTCCCTCTATCGCATATAGAGCATCGTGCATGTGTGTCTTAGATTGAACTACTTTGACGTGTGAAAAGCCATTGGGTAGCAGTATGTAACGATAATAATAGGTGATGCTATCGTATTTTGACTTGGAAATGCTCAGATCTATACTATTTGGGATGTCTGACATATGGTGTGTTAATGGGAACACCAGTAAGGCTGATCATAGCAAAATAAGGTAAATTATCAGAGGTTGAGCATTGAATGTTAGTGTCTAGTAGACAGATGGGATATTCCATTTCTGAAAGATGTCGTGTCCCTGCAGGACGTGGGCGATCATGACTCTCCACAATTTCCTGTCCTTTCTAGCTCTTAGTAAAGTTGTTTTTGCTATCTCTCATAATCCCTGTTGCACCAAACATTTACACAAACACGTTATGCGATGTTTTCCTGTTACTCTTGCCTTTAATATGTCGTGTGAGTATCAGATTTTCTAAACCGTCTTTCCTCCTTATATGCCCTAGAAATTTCAACTCTCTCTTTCTGATTCTAAATATTTGTCCTTTTTGTTTTCATTCTTTCTAAAACGTCGTCGTTGTTCACATGTTCAGTTCATAGCAGTCTCAGTTTCTGTTGCCTCGAGTCACTTCTTCCTCTCTGAGATTGTCCAGCATTCATTGCCAAAGAGAGGAACCGATATTATATAATAGTTCAATATTCGTTTCTTTGTTTCTAGCGAAAATTTCCTGTTTCTTAATAGTTTGCTTAGCTTTTGGAAGGCATCTTTCGCTATTTCGATGTGATTTCGGTGTTGCATTTTCTGTCCTCTATTAAACGACTTCAAATATATTTAAATGTTTGTACTTGATTGATTTTAATGTCCCCATTTTGTAATTCGCATGATGGCCGCTCCTTTTACTGATAACCATACATTCTGTCTTCTTGCAGTTGATGCTTAGTCCTCCTCTCTTTCCATCACTGCCTTCCGTAGGTGTTCTTGTAGTTTCTTTTCGGTGTCTGCTGTCAACACTTTGTCGTCTGCATGTTAAAATTGCGGCCGCCAATAATGAATGTATTTCTCTCAGGATTGACTCCTTTCCTTATGCCCCTTTCAAGGTCTCTCTATATCTCTGAAATGATGTATTAAGATTACTTGCATTATTTACATTATTCGTACTGTTATCATCATCTTCATTGCCATATTCACTACATTTCGGCCTCTATATTTGCGAGATGTGGTATTATGATTACTTGCATTATTTACATTATTCGGACTGTTATCCTCATCTTCATTGACATATTCACAACATTTCTATATATCTGAGATGAGGTATTAAGATTACTTGCATTATTTACATAATTCGGACTTTTATCCTCCTCTTCATATTCACAATGTTACGGCCTCTATATCTCTGAGATGAGGTATTATGATTACTTACATCATTCGGATATCGGTTATCGCATATATCGCCATATATTGCCAGATGATTGGAATTTCGAACCGAACCCTTTATTTCGTCCATCAGGTTAGGTTGTTTTAGTTCCACGTGCCATACCTCTGCCGGATATCCTAGTTATTTCCCTTTAACTCAACTCTCCAATATGCTGTAGCCTAGTATTGAACTCACAACTCTTTGTGTCTAGTTACATCTAGAAAAAACCGACGTCTTTATTCACTGGGCTATGTGTCCTTGGGAACGGTTGTGTAGGAGTTTCTGGTACTTATAAGCCTAATGTCTCAACAACCAGTTTTTTTCCCCCAGTGCTCATATTGCAAATTTTTCGGGGTATTTACTGAAACTTATTTTCTAACCTGATACAGACGATTTGCTTCCAGTATTAGTTCTGGATTATTCTAATATCCCTCCCGAATAAATCAAGCTTTTCTAACTGTCGTAAGGGATCATTGTGCGATGCATCTTATCAAACGCCTTTGCATACCAACTTAAATTACATCCAAATTACGTAAATGTACGAAATATTAGACGTATTTCTAGCAGACCCCTTTATCTCTCTTGGGTCATAGGAACAGAAACTTCACAAGTTACGACAGCGGACATAGTACTTCACCTAGGATCGTGATTTCTTTACTTGGACTTTGGAAGACTGGAAACATGTAACAAGATCTCATGAGCTATTATTCTTGTTGCTTCCTATTTATAGTTGAGTGATGTTTTTTTTGTCTCAGATTCAATTAGGTTATAGACCGCAGTTGTCAAGAAAGTCCCGACCAGACTGCTGAGTATGTATTCGCATGTATTTGGTGGGATTTGTTCGTCTACCTAAAAACGTGAACATAACATTGCCGGACCATTACTGCCTGTACGGTCTGGACAACCTGGGGAGGATCAACAATGTCTAACCATCGTTTTTGGGATAACATAGGGCGCCCATGAATAGTAGCAAATGGTCATTAAGTAGAACGGTCACGTACGTAAGTAAAGCGAATAATATTCAAGACCGGTATATACAGAAATCCTTGCAGTGATAAGCTATTTCCGAAAGTCTCGTCCTTTGTTTAAATCTGAAGTCACCCAAGTATTTTTCCACATTGAATTGCAAATTAAATACTCGCACTTGACAAATGATTATATCAATTCAAACCACAAGAGAGAGCATTTCTGCGCGTAAAAGGTAACACATTTGAGTTTAATGTCGACATTTAAACCAACATAACTGCGTTTGCATAGAAAATGATCTTGCAATGAAGCCGAATTGTCTGTTAATTTTTTTGCTTTTTCCTTGAAACGGGATTAATGCATAAAACTGGGTGGGTGGGGGGTATGGAAAGGGACTTTCTCCATTTTGTATTTCAACGTGTAATTAGTATATAATTAATGCGTAATTAACGTGCTTTCCAAAGCACTCATCATTAAAATCTTTATTTCGTTATCTCTCACAATATGCATATATATATATATATATATATATATATATATATATATATATATATATATATATACACACACACGTATATATATATATATATATATACACGCATACACACACACATGTATATATATATATATACACACACATACATATATATATATATATATATATACACGCATACACACACACATATATATATATATACACGCATACACACACACACACATATATATATATATATATACACGCATACACACACACACATATATATATATATACACACACACACACACACATATATATATATATATATATATATATATACACGCATAAACACACGCACACACACACACACACACACACACATATATATATATATATATATATATATATACACGCATACACATGCGCACACACATATATATTGATATGTTTATGTATGTTTATCTATACTTGAACACGATATAAAGATACAAAATACAACATAATGATATCGTATACATCTGCTCACAAAAAATAATCTTTCTCTGTGACAAAGTCACCATTGTATGGCTTAAAAATAATCTGATTGTATCTTGTATATTTTTAGTAATGTCCACCATGAACAATGCCCAAGAGCAACTCGAGGTAGAGGTCTACACAGTAAGAGACATAGTTTATGGTGATATGTGGGGATAATAACGGTTAACCCTAGACTTGATCAGGTTAACGTTGTAGTAATCGGGGAAGCATTCTCCTCATGCAGCATTTCACACATGCTTACTTATAGGCTCAGACATATGTACACACATGCTCACATAGGCACAAACACTCCATCACACGTACAAATCTACACGCACTGACAGAGATAAAAAGAAAATAGCGGGTCACGAAGACTCGTATGTATTTGAAAATGAAATCTTACAATCCGTAATTTTAATGCTTTCGATCCAACGACGCGTATGAACACAAACCAGTGCATACATTTACAATGGTTAATCGCTTATACCTCAGTTTGATCCAGAATAAGAACAGAGAAAATAGCGCTTCATTTCCTAAAATGTTACTATAATCTGGTTAAATTAAGAGATGAGAGACACATCATTGTTACGACAAATATATAAAAATTGTATAGAAATGAGTTTTCTATTTTAATACAATGCAGTTGTAAACATACTTGTAAGACGATAAACTACATCCCTGTCTTCGGTAAGACGATAAACTACATCCCCGTCCTTGGTAAGACGATAAACTACATCCCCGTCCTGTATAAGACGATGAACTACATCCCCGTCCTGGGTAAGACGATAAACTACATCCCCGTCCTGGGTAAGACGATAAACTACATCGCCGTCCTGGGTAAGACGATAAACTACATCCCCATCCTGGGCAAGACGATAAACTACATCCTGTCCTGTATAAGACGATAAACTACATCCCCGTCCTGGGTAAGACGATACGCTACATCCAACAGCATGGCATTTGACCAGGAGGTTTTGAGCCGCGTGGAAACAACACTTAATTGCTGGTCTTCTAAGATCTACCCTGACCCGAGGTGGTAGCACCTGTCAGAGTCCCGGCTATGGGCAAATAGTTAACCTCCTCAAAAAGAGTCAAAACACGATGAAATTATAAACATGTTTTAATAGCAGCAACACTTTTTGGGAATATTATTATCAACAATAAATTTTTGAAGAAAAATTATTACCAGCAATATATTATTATTAGCAGTACATTTTTGAGAAAAAAAAACCAAAAAAAAAAAACCAGCAATACAGTTTTGGGAAAAATATTATCAGCAATAAAAATCTTGTCAGCATTAAATAACCCATTGAGGTTGATATGGCGTAAAATAAAACAAACCAAATCGTAACTCAGGGAGAAATATATTTGCCACTTCCCCGGGGATATTCATGAATAAAAAATATAAGCAATCTTGATCTTAATTCGAGCGCAGTTTGTCGACTCCGTTTTCAAGAAATATAACCGTCACGCGCCCATGTAATTCTTCATAAATATACAAACGGGTAATTAGTTTAAATATTTGTAGTTTGGCTTTTGTGCCAATGTTCAAATACAGATAAAGACATAACTTTCAATTCTGTATTTGAACGGATGTAGGCCATCTTCGTTTTGAGCAATTGCCTTTTATGGTCCTAATGTTTAGAAGTCCTTTTATTCGTGTACTTATAAAATCTAGAATACTACGTCATCCCAATAGTTTTTATCATTGTATCTTTGAGATGTATTTGGAGTGGGAGTATCAGGCAACGGTCGCTTGATTTTGTCAGTCAATACTAACAATAAATATAGCGAGTGTATCATACAGAGAAATTAATATATTATATCGTAAATACACTGGCAGTTGGTTTGTCAATATATTCGTTTAAGATACACTTTTCTATGTATGCAGATAAGCTAGAAATCTAGATATCTGGCTGCCTGACAAAAGACAGGGAGAACTTGATTTATGCCTTCTTCAAAAAACTCTGTAAAAGTGTTGTAGGCAGTTCTAACTGAAATTTGAACTGATAATCATTAAACTGCTTCAAACAATCTCACCCCCACACACACGCACACGCGAACACACACTCGCACACGTATGTATATTGGGTGTAATTAGCAACAGAATTGATTAGAGTTGATTAGCATAGGCTTAGCCGGTGCCAAATGTAATAGTGACATATTCAAATGCCGAACAAATAGCAGAAGTGGCCATTGACGTCATGGCATTGTGCAAGTTTAGAAAGCGGAGTGATAAGCAGTAGCATCGCTGCTTCGGCACGGAATAAAGATGGAGGAGATTTACTTTAATTGGCTAAATCTGTCTCCTGGAAATTTGCGCTAATTTATACACATCAATGATTTATATAGATAATATCATTAAAACAAAAACTGCCATATATTTAACAGAGGAGAGATTAGAGGAGGTAGTTGATACCTCTATACTCACTTATTTAGAACACACACACACACACTCACACACACACACACACACACACACACACATATATATATATATATATATATATGAATATTTCCCTGTCGCTGCACATTTCAACCAATTGGGCCAGAACATTGATAACATGAGATGCGTGCTTTTAGCATCTTCATGTAAGTGCCAACAAGGACGATGTAAATCTGAGTTAAAATATAATTTGAAAATAGAATCCTATATTAAAGGGTTAAACAGGAATTTCGACATATTCAGAGAATACAGTTTCCACAGAGAGCTCTCTACAAATTCTCCACAACCCTACACCGTGGCAAGCTACTTGGACAAAACGAGGATTTTTCTCACAGTAATATAGCACATGAAAAAAAAAAAAAAAAAGAATTCCCTGGAAGAGTGAATTTTACTTCATTGTTTATTTCTCATCTCGTTGATAAAGTACACAGACGTGTCCGAAAATCCCGACTTTAAAATCGTTCTTTTGGTGCTTTTGTTTACTCAAAAGGCCTAAACAGTACACAAAATAAATATCATTAGTTTTATTGACATACTTTTTGGGTTTTTTTTTTTCTCGTATTTCATTAAGTTGTCTATTAAATCCACACACACACACACACACACGCACGCACGCACACACACACACACACACACACACACACACATATATATATATATATATATATATATATATACAATACCAAATCCGTAGGTGGTAGGGATTATACCAGTGAGTCTTTTTTATATAAAATATTAAAAAGTTAACTCTATTATGTCTTTTCCTTATTTTATATATATATATATATATATATATATATATATATATATATATATATATATATATATATATATATATGTAACGTAGGTATATGTGTATTTATTAATATATACATCATAGCTCTGTTTAACTACATTGAGCACTGTTTTGTTTGCACCATAATTTAAATTAAATAAATATTTATTTGTTTATCTGCGTATGCACGCTATTTAGTTTATATTCAAACTTATATCTATCATTTCTAATTCTTTCTTTATTTTCCATTCTGTTCGTATCTATCTATCTATCTATCTATCTATCTATCTATCTATCTATCTATCTATCTATCTCAACATTATTCATATCTATCTATCTATCTATCTACCTATCTATCTATCTATCTATCTATCTATCTATCTATCTCAGTTGATATCTATCTATCTATCTATCTATCTATCTATCTATCTATCTATCTCAGTTGATATCTATCTATCTATCTATCTATCTATCTATCTATCTATCTATCTATCTATCTATCTATCTATGTCA